>RJWM01003607.1:0-111306 GCA_004363535.1 Dasyprocta punctata | reverse complement strand
AATAGTTAATATATTGCATATTGTTATCTTCAAAGTAGTTGTTCAGATTACAAGATTTAGGCATGAAAAATGATCAAACAATCAAGCAATGAAAGCACAAACTTCTTTTTGATGAACTAACTGAGATTAGTAGTACGGTTATCTATCACATATATATGGTATATATATATATATATATATATATATATATATATATATATAATCTTTTCCCTTATTTCTTTTCTCCTTTCCCCATCCCAGTTGTTCTTTCCTTTTGAGCACTTTCTTTCCCTTTCATTTTCACAATATCTATTGTACATTTTGGATCTTATTTACTGTGTCCATTTTTTTACATTAGGAAGACAATATGATATTTACACATGTGAGTCTGATTTATTTCACGTATGAGTATGGTCTCAAGTTGCATCCATTTACCTTTAAATGCCTCAAGTTTAGCCTTCTTTGTAGCTGGGTAATACTGTATTGTACAAAAATATCACATCTTTTTTATCCATTTTGTGGTTGATGGGCATTTGAGTTGTTTCCAAGATTTAGCTATTACAAGTTGTGCTGCTATAAACATGGGTGCACAGATATTGCTGTAAGGTGATGTTTTAAATCTTCTGGGAAAATGCCCAGAAGGGGAATAGCTGGATTGAATGGGACTTCCAAACCTAGTTTTTTGAGGAATCTCTATACTGATTTCCACAGTGGTTGTACCAGTCTACACTTCCACCAACAGTGGAGAAGTGTTCGTTTTGCCCATGGCCCTGCTAACCTTTGTTATTGGTTGATTGCTTGATGATAACCATTCCTTCTGGAGTGAGATGGAATCTCAGTGTTTTTTTTAATTTGCATCTCTTGCATGACCAGTGATGCTGAACATTTCTTCGTGTATTTATTTGCTATTTGTGTTTCTTCTTCTGAGCAGTGCATGTTCATCTCAGATGCCCATTTTTGGATTGGGTCTTTGAATTTGAGGGAACCTTTTTTTTTTTTTTAATTCTGTATATGTTCTAGACATAAGTCCTTGTCTGAGGGACAGTTGACAAAAATCTTTTCCCAATCTGTGAGTTTTCTTTTCACTCTAGTGGTGATTTCTTTTGATGTGCAAAAGTTTTTAGTAGGATGAGATCCCAGTTGATGATTCTTTGAAGTCCTCCCTGTACAATTTGTGTTTTGTTCATGAACTCTTTGCCTGCCCCATGCCTTCAAGATTTCTACCTACCTTGTCTTCCAGTAGATTTAGTGTTTCTGTTTTAATATTTAGATCTTTGATCCATTTTGACTTGACTTTAGTGCATGGTGATAGACTTGGATCTAGTTTTGGTCCTCAGCATGTGGAAAGCCAGTTTTTACAACACCATTTATTAAAGAGGCTATTTTTCTTCCAGTGAACTTGTTTGGCCCCTTTGTCAAAGATAAGGTGACTGAGTGTCTTTGTAATTGTTCTTGACTCAGTCTTGGTAAAGTGTTTGTGTCTATGAATTTGTTCATCTCTTCTAAGTCATTAAATTTGTTAATGAATAGTTTGCAATGATCTGTTATAACCCTTCGTATTTTTGTAGTATCAACTGTAATGCTTTCCTTTTCATCTCTTATGTGAACCTTCTCTGTCTTTTTCTTAGCCTGGCTAAGGATTTGTCGATTTTGTTTGTCTTTTTGAGGAACCAGAAAACCAGTGGATCAAGGAAGAACCCAGAGAGGACATTAAAAAATTACGTTTAGCAAATGAAAATGGAAACAAAATAACAAACCTCTGGGAATACAGCAAAAGCACTAGGTGGCAAATTTATAACCATATTTATATCAAAGAAACAGAAAAATATACAAATAAACACTTTATCACTGCATCTCAAGGAACTAGAAAAATAAGAACAAGTCAAATCTAAAATTAATAGAAATGAAGAAGTAATAGAAGCAGAAATAAATGAAATAGAGACTAATAACAAAACAAAACAAAAATACAAAAATCGACAGAACAAAGACCCATATTCCTTATAGTACTAAAATTCTACAAACTGTGTGCTTCTGGAGGATAGATACTGTTCTGTATTCTTGACAGGATCTGGCTTAGGGTGGGAGGTTAATAAATATTTTTTGAATGAGTAAATGAATGAATCAGTGTGTGATGGAAAGTGATAACCGAGATGGACACTTCTTGTATGGGTAAGCAAAGCTTAAAGGAATCACTATAATATTAGTTAAGTCTGAAGATGAAATCTTACAGAAAAACTTTCTGTCCTACCAGATAACAAACTCTCAGCCTCACCTGTGAGAACTGTAGTAGAAAGCTGACCTCCCAAATTGAGTGCTCAGGCAGAATGAACCCCTCTCCCAGTCGTGCAGACCGCATGTCATTCCTTGGGGATGTCACCCATGTCATGATAAGGACCTTCTAAGTCAAGATGATCTATACCTTTGTTCTCACCAATCTTCTCTTTAAAAATATTAACACATATTCTAGGATAATAACATATCCTCTTCTATAGGAGTAACAGAATCAGAATTCTGATTTTGATATCGTGCCTTTGCCTTTTGTTAAATTCTGTTACAAAGACATTTATCAGTGAGTATTATTTAGTTTTGAATTTTATTTTACAAATGGTATCATACTGTGTTTCTTATACTTTTCAGTACTGGGGATTGAACCCAGGGCCTTCACACTGATCTACACACCTAGGCCTTATGTATTTAATTTTATTTTGTGAGTGGATCTCGCTGTTGCTACTTTGCCCAGGCTAAGCTTAAACTTGTGATCTTTCTGTTTCAGCCTCCCAGAGTGCTGGAACTTACATATTTTCATTTTTCACTAAAATTATATGTCTGAAAAATCATGCACGTTGATGTGTATTGCAACAGTTCACTAATCTTTCAGTATTTTATAGTATCATATTATGTGAAATGAACACATTATATATTTCTACAGTTGCCTGTTGATAGCACCATGGTTTGTTGCTTTGGTGCCACAATTCATGTATCATAAGCACTCTCACATAATCTAGGGACAAATATAAAGAAAAATTTAAAAATATGTTTTAATTTATCAAAGATATTATTTTTCTTGCAGAGAAATAATAGAGGGTGGTCAGTATAATACTTTTAAGTACAAAAGAAATTAAATTAAGATAAAATTCAAGGAGTCAAAGGAACTTTTTAAATGAATGATGGAGTTTATAAAATTATAATATATAGATTGCTTTGGGTGTATTTGAGTAATGTGAACATTTCAATATTTATGATATGCCATAAACTATATCTTCTGTGACTATCCAAATCAGTGATATAATTTTTTCACTGTGCAAGAAGGCATACAAGTTAAACAAAAATTGGAATGGGATTGTTGAGTCATCATTTCTGTGTATGTTCAGCCTTTCAAAGTAATGCCAAATTAATTTCCAAAACAACTGTTTTGATTTGAACTTCTCCCAACAGTATATGACAATGTGTCTTTTTCACGCCCTTGTCAACAACTCTTGACATTGTACTTGTTAATTTTTGTGAGTTTGGTATGTTGTCTGCTGATAGCTATTAGTGGTTTTATTCTTTGCATTTCTTACCACACATAAGCACTTCTTTATGTCTTTCTTTGGTCATTTGTGTTTCCCTTTTTATGAAATGTCTGTTTATGTTTATACCAGTGGAATTTCTTTTCACTATTGCCTATATGATCTCCTGACCTAGCTTTTTGTTAGGTGGAGTTTTAAAAGAGTTTTTCTGGCCACAGGACTATGAGAATTTAAGAGTTGTCACATAACTTCTTAGTACTCTCTTTTCCTGACATATTGATCATCATGACTTATATTGAGATGCTGGGGCTACAAGGAGCAAAATAGCTTAGGTTGCTGAATCATTGCATGAAGGTTAGCTACACTGAAGAGTCACTTGACCTACAGTGGACAATGCAGAATAAAAAATAAAATTTCGAGGGGTTTAATCAACTGATATTTCAGAATTATTTTTTGCTCCAACATAGATTAACAGACGTCTTCTGTTCATTTTTAATTTTTTCATGATGAAAGCATTCTTTGTACATTTTGGATACTGAGATTTTTCTGCTTTTTATGTGAGACAAATATCTCCTTTGAATTAGTGGATTCTATTTTTATTCCCCCTGTGTTATCATTTGATGAATAGAAGTTCTTCATTTTAATGGAGCCAAATTAATTAATCTTTGATTTTATGAATTATAATTTGTGATATCCATATATATTTTTATTGGTACATGTTTTCGGTACATAATGGTACCATGCACTGTGGGGAGTTGGAATATGAACATAACATACCTTAATTCTTTTTTAAACCTCTTCCCCACCCTTTCCCTTCTATCCCCTCTATCACTTGGTCTTCTTCCCTTTTGCAGAAGTTTTATCTCCCTGTTTCCTATTATCTATCTTTTACTCTGCTGTTTAGCTTATTTATACTTTGGGTTTCTCATATAAGAGAAACACTACAATATTTAGGCTGTGTGTCTGATTTATTTCACTTAAACTTCTAGTGTCAAGTTGCATCCAATTTCCTACAAAAGGATCAAGTTTATCTTCTTTATGGCAAAGTAGTACTCCACTGTATATGAATACTTTTCTTTCATCTATTTTGCTTTATTTATACTCTTGTTTTCTCATATGAAATAAATTATTTGGTACTTAAACTTGTGTGTCTGATTTATTTCACTTCAGCATTGTTTTCAAGATGTATCCATTTTCCTACAAATGGTTCAAATTTATCTTTCATAGCAGAGTATTATCCATTGTGTATAAATAACACATTTTTTGTATTCATTTATCTGCAATGCATATATAGGCTGCTTCCAAGATTTAGCAATTAAGAATTGTACGTCTATAAACATGGTATGCATGTATTGCTGCAATGTAATGTCTTTAACTCCTTTGGAAAGGTACCTAGAAGGAGATACCTAGAAGGAATTTTTTCGTTTTGTTTTAGTTCTTTGAGGAATCTCCATACTGATTTCCACAGTGGTTATACTAGTTTACATTCTCACCAACAATGTAAGAGGGTTCCTTTTTTCCCACAGCCTCACCAGCATTTATTATTATTTGATTTCTTGATGTTTGCCATTCTTTCTGGAATAAGATGTACTCTCACTGATGACTAAATTTGCATTTCTCTAGTGCCAACAACATTGAATAGTTTTTCATGTATTTGGAGCCATTTTTACTTCTTCTGTGAAGTGTCTGTTTCAATTGCCCATTATTTGATTTGGTCTTTTGTTTTGTGGTGTTTAATTTTTTGAGTTCTTTATATATTCTAGATATTAGTCCTCTGCTAAGGTATAGCAGGTAAAATTTTTTTCAATTCTGTAGGTTGTCTCTTCACTCTGTTGGTTATTGCCTTTGGTGTGCTGAAGCCTTTTAAATTGGTGCAATCCCATTTATTGATTTTTGATGTTATTTCATTTATAGTTGGGGTTCTGTTTGTCAAAGTTGTTGCCTACACCTATGACTTAAAGAGTTCTATTTGCCATATCTTCCAGCAGGTTGTGTTTCTGTTTGAATATTTAGATCTTTCATCAATTTTGATTTTCATTGAGTACATGGTGAGAGATATGGGTCTAGCTTCAATCTTCTATATATGGATAACTAGTTTTCTCAGCACCATTTGCTTAAGAGGCTATCTTTTCTCCAGCATTTGTTTTTGGCTCCTTCATCAAAAATCAGATGACTGAATAAGTCTGGGGTTGTTTCTACACCCTCTGTTCTGTTCTATTGATCCATGTGTATCTTTTTGTGTTAGTACCATGCTGTTTTTATTGTGATTTTTATATATTTTTGAAGAAGTGTTTTCCAACTGTAAGATCATTCATAGAATATTTTTCCTAAAAGCTTTAATTTTTTTGTATTTTACTTTTAAGTATAGGATTGTGTTATGGTTTGTGTCTGAATGTCCTCCTTAAGCCTCATGCTGGTCAGAGGGTGGGGTGGCGGGCCTCTCAAAGACAGCTGAATCTAGAGTTTGTGATTGGTTTATTGTCTAGTGCTGGGATTGGCAGTGTAAGTGCCACACTTGCCCTGGGGTGGGTAGCCTGCATGCAATATAAGGGAGGGAAAAAGGTTTGCTCCTCCTTTTTGCCCCTTTTGCTCTTGTTGCTTTTTGTATCTGCTGCTGCCATGAATTGTTGCCCCTCTGCCATGCCACGCTGCCTTGGAGCCAGTTGATTATGGACTGAAACCTCCACAAACTGTGAGCTAAATCAATCTTTGCTCCCTTAATTTTGGGCATTGGGTATTTTGTCTCAGCAACGAGAGAAAAGTAACCAAGACATATTGTTTATCTTAGAATTTACTTTTTTTTTTTTGTCTAAAGCAAATGTAAGGATTTCATTTTGTTTTGTTTCTCTTTATGGATAACTATAGTGGATTATTTCCTCTTTGATATACATTATTGCCTCTGTCATAAATCAAGTTTTCACATACACTTGATTACAATCTGGGCTCTCTAACTGTTCAATTGGTTGACATATCTCTATCCCTATCCTTAAGCTACCTTAGTGATTATAGACTTAATATATGTTTCCTTGTAGGGCAATTTTCTTCACCCTGTTGTTTTTCAAGGACATTTGCTATTCTTGGTCCTTTGTTCTTCCATATACATTTTGAAACTGGTAGATGGAATTCCTTGGGAGTCCTTATTTGGATTTTGATTAACTGAATTGCCTTTTTAGATATGTTTGGGCATAGTTGACATCTTCATTTTGTTGATATTACTTATCCATTTATTTATTATCCACTATGCCTTTATGATGTACTTAATTTTTAAAATAATTTTCTCTATTGGGGTCTTTCATATCTATTGTGATACTAATTTTTTGTCTTGATGTATTTTTCATACCCAATATGTGATGTCTCTTATTTCCATTCTCATAATACAGTAATACTAGTTAGGGTACTATGCTTCACTTGCCTTCTCTTCCTTTCTTTTCTTCCCCTAGGGTGTGTTAAAGAAAATCACAGACATTATGTTATTTTACCTACAAATACTTGAGTATTCATGCTGAGATAATAAGGATTTTAAAGATCATAATAATATGCCATTGTCCTATCAAAATTAATAGTTCCTTAATAACATCTAATGTGAAATCCATGTGAAAATTTGTCAGGTTTCTTCAAGATGTCCAGCATTCATTCATGATTATTGTCTTTGTTTTCAATAAGTAGTGCAAAAATGGTGATTATGTAGTTTTATCATTGCTCTATTTTTATTAGCTAGAATTTTTTTGCAAAGAAAAATTCCCTTTTGTTCATTATTTGGTTACTGTGGAAAGGTTACTATATTAAAGGACAGAATAAATGTCTGATTCTTTCACTGTATCAATGCTCAGAGTAATTAGTAGGTTTCTTATAAACTTTCAGTGGTAACTTTATTGGTTCTCTACAGGAACAAAATCAGTGTAAAATACATAATTATGCAAGGAAATATATCAGGTAGGCTTAGGCTTACAGGTTTAGAGGCAGTGTTGGAGACCACTACAAAGTGGCTCTGAACAGGATTTAAAATTAACTGATTGGCTTCCTATGTTTATCTGTGAGTCCGTCCTAGACCTACGCCACTTTCCTGGTGATGGGAGCTGATTCATAGTAAGTGAACCTCTATGAATCACTGGTTCTGGCTGAGGCCCGTAGTGGCCTGTGATGCCAGAGATACCTCAAAGGGCAAGATAAGGCTAAGTGCTAAGGATGTTCATTGTTTTGGTATTGCCATTGTGTCTAGGCCTTTAAAGTAGACAGAACTAGGAAATAAATATATTTTTGTAAAAGAAAAAATTTTGAAGTTTTTCTGATTTAAACTTCCATTTATGAAGTTTTAACTATGATTATATAGTCTCTTTATAATATTGAAAATTTTACTTCATAAGGGCACAATTATTTGCTTTATCCCACAATATAATATAAGTGGTTTAAAAATAATGATGCTAATATTACTACTAGCAGTAAGGCTACTGAATGCAATATAAGATTTCTTTGTGATTTTCTTGCTTTTTTAGAATATATTCTAGAAGGAAAAAATACTCAGAATGGAGTATTTTAAACTCAGCTGAAGTGAAGTTTTTCTTTCATTAGTTATTCCATCGACTTGATTTTTAGATGGATTCACTGTTTTTTCACTTGGTTTTAAATTTTGATGCTCCAATGATTTTTTATTTAATTTTGTGTTTTAATTGATAAAGTTCCAATGTCAAAGCAATTTAATAAGATACATTCGCAGTTCAATTTCCATTCCTGTCCAATATATCCTGCTCTCTATCCCCCTCATATATACTTTCTTTAAGTTTTAAATTTGTCCTTCTATTGTTTCTTTAAAAAAATATGAATATATGCACAATGATGTTATAGTTAACATATAATAATAATTTTAAAATGTCATATAATAAATCACAAATAGTTTTTTACATGTTGCTTTTATTTAGCAATATCTATTTGGAGGCATTTCTGTTTACAGCTTCATCCTTTTTACAGCTGCATTGTATTATCCTGTGTAGACATACCATAGTTTATCCAACCAGTCCCCTAAATGGATATTTAGGTTGTTCCAACCTTTTGCTATTAGAAAATAATGCTGCAATGGGTAACTGTGCCCATATTATTTGCATTTTGTCAAGGCATATTTGGATTAAAACCCTAGAATTGACATTGCTGGATCAAATATGCCTATAAAACTTGCTAAATATTGCTAAATTATCTCCATAGAGGTTCTACCATTTTTGCATTTCCAGCAGAATTATTGGAAACTGCTAATTCTCCTATACCCTTGCCAAAAGGTCATGTTGTCAAAGTAATTTTGCTTTTTTCTTATTATGAGCAAAGTTGAACATCTTTTTATTTCTTGGAAATACCTGTTTATAATTTTTACTTATTTTTCTGTTGTATTATTGGTCTTTTCATCTTTTAGGAGCTTTTCATATGTTAGGGAGCTTGTCCCTTGTTATATGTTACAAATGCTTTTTTATTTTTTCAGTTTGATATTATAATTGGCTTTACTGTTTTTTTGTTTCGCTATGCAAGTTTTATATTTTTAGTGCACAAATAAAGTTTTTCCCACTTCTGGTTATAAAACCTTTGATATTTTTTTCTTCTAGTATTTATATTAGTAAATGTTATCTTTAAAATGTTTTTATTACAGAATTTTTCAAGCTCTCTAATATACAAAGAGTAGTTAGTAGGTTCAGTTTATTCCTCAAGCGTTTTCTACAATTATCATTATGCAGCCTATCTCGTTTTACCTATACCTTTCTCTACTCTCCTATTCAATTATTATTTTAAAATTATTTTATTAGTGCTTGTTAATTTTATAAAGTATTGGGTTTTAATGTTGTACTTTCATGCATGCATATATTTTGATCATATTCTTCCCCCAATTAGCTTCTGTTACATCTTTGTCCTCTCCCTTCTATTCCCTTCCTCTCATTTAATAATAGTCTCCTTTCTACTTTCATATCATCTTTTAAAAATTCCCTATCTTATATTATTTTGAAGGAAATCTAAATATACTATTTAATCTATAATTATTTTAGTATATAAATGGCCTTTTTAAAATTGCATTTTATGCTTGTTGCTGCCATATAGAAATGCAGTTAATATTTGTATATTAAGCTTTTATCTTGATTAAAATTTGCTTTTAAAAATAATTTGCAAGAAGTGATAAATGTTTGAGATGATGGATATGCTAATTATCCTGATTTGATCATTATACATTGTATACTTGTACTATGAAATAATACAGTGTATCCATAAATATGTACAATTATTATGTGTTAATTAAAATAATTTAAAAAGCAAAAGAATAATTTGTAAAATTATTTGAATTTCCTAGGTATATCCTTTATTATGCTAATGGTACAGGGAGTAAATGTAAATATAGAAGAGGAGAGTACTGAGGACTGAGTATGAGGCCACTCCAATATTAAGCAGTCAGAAAGAGGGAGAGCAAAGAGATGGAGAAGGAGGCACGACCATGAGCTGGAGAAAAACCAGGAGGCCACAGTCTGGAACCACGTGTGATATATATGACATTTTTAAACACAGTTTTTTTAATGCCTAATTTTTGAAATCTCTATAATTACAAATACAAATTGATAATTAGTAAATGAATTTTTTAACGTGTGCATTTTACAACAACAAAAAAATCTGCTTAGAGGGTACTGTCACAATTTCTAGAACCAGATAATGTGTATGCTGAGATCTTGTAAGGATATATGCAAATATTCTAACCAGAGGAGCTCACCTCTGTTGTTTTAACTCTCCTTGAGGAGCAGTCCTTTGTATGATTGTGTTTGCTTTTTGTCTTTGCTGGAGCTACCATTGCTATAGGACTGTGGCTTCAAGCCTCTATCTTTCTATCTGAGGTCATTTTGTTGTTTCCATTGCAATAAAAAGAGTTTTTTTTTTTAGAAAAAGAACACACAGAAAGTTGCAGGAATGACCAGTTTTTCATTGATCACTTAGCCTGGTCTTCCATTTTGATGGATTTCAGTATTGTTTCTCATTGCCCTGTATTTTGGGTGTGGAAATGAGTTGGGTGATATATTTCTAGATTCGCAGTTAAATTTTATCAAACTGATCAACCACGTCAGTTTTGAAAAATCCCACTCCCTCCCAAACTTGGTGCATAGTAGGTATTCCGTAAATGTTTGCTCAGTTGAGTTGGCAGCTTCCTTCTTTAATAAGGCAGGCACAGTGCTTTCAAAACAACAGAAGATTTTATTTTGAAACTATCAATTTCTGGAAGGAGGCTGCTGCTTTAAAATTATACACATATATGTACTCCAGTAAATGTAACAGTGAAGCATACCTAAATTACAAATTATCATCTCAAAAAATTTAAAGTAGTTTATCCCTATTGGTTTTCCTTTCCCATTAAAGTCATCATCTGTTTGCAGAGCAGCATTAACAGCCTAAAAGACATGGCAGGGAATTGAACAAATTGAACATTCATAGTAGACAGATTTTCTCCTTCTGTGTGTATGGATTGGACATGACTGTGAACAGTTGGAGGTCAGACCATCACTAATATGTATAAAACTTTTGATGTTAATTTACCATTAAAAATATATTAATTTTTGGCAGAGGTGTGAATATCCTTGTCTTGCCTAAAGCTGTATTTCCCATGGTACCCAGAAAGTTAAAATCCACAATGGACCAATCTGTAAAGCAAGTAAACTTTTTTTTTTTATTAAAGTACCACATTTGTTTCTTGGTGAAAATACATATATGCACTTCATTTTCACTCACTAGAAGGCTCTTGTAAAGGGCTAGGATGATCAGTGAGGATAAGAGTGATCTTATGGCGACCCTGCCTCAAAAAAACCAGAGCCGGGAGTTTGGCTCAGTGGCTTAAGCGCCTGCCCTGGCAGGCGCAAGGCTGTAAGTTCAATCCCTGGTGCTGCAAAAAAAAAAAAAAAAAAAAAAAAAAAAAAAAAAAAAAAAAAAAAAAAAAAAAAAAAGAGTGATCTTACGAATAGAATGCAAGCCTCCTATTTTGGCTGCGTTGGAGGGGTTTCTCCAGAGGGGTTCCTTCAGTTGCCATTTTGGCTGTCCCTCCTCCACTTCAAACAAATGTCTTGTAAGTGAACAAAAGGATGCATAAAATACGAGTGACAAAAAAATTATGAGTGACCATGAATTAGCACGTAAGTAGACTGTATTCTTTAGAAAGAATCATCTCTTTAATCGTTGTAAAACAAATGTCTGCTACTAAGTGATAGTTTGGGGTTATGACTAGCATTAGGAAGCAATTGGAATAAGGAAAGAAGAGAGAGATATATCCAGTTAAAAGCCACTTTACCACCTAACCACTAGCTGTTTTCTAATGGACAGTTAAAATCTGCGTTTTAACATCTTTTCTAACACCAGGAATTCAAACTATACCAAGAGTAAATATTGTTTCTCAGCAGAATGACCTATTTTTGCAGTGCTTGTTTTATGTGATATATGCAGGAAAATAGAAATTTTGTTTTATTATTGCAACAAAACACAATTATTTTTGACATGTTGACGTCTGACATAAAGTGACATTGATACATCTTCTCTGACTAAATCTTTCTGTTGTCTTGCTGAATGTCCTTAAACCAATTTTCAGTAGTGTCCCTTTTATTCACTTTGTTCCAGTGGTAGCCCTTAAATTTGAAGACGGGTTTTGTCTTTTAATATGTTATTATTAAAATATAATAAAACAAAATAAAAAAATCCTTAAATATTTCAGAAGCATAGCCTCCCCCCCAACAAGATAAGCATTAATTATTGCTTAGCTTTGAACTCTTGATTTATTTTTTTTTCCTTGATAGTAAAATAACACTTTCAACTGAACTATGGCTCTGGGGACCCCATAGAAAAGCATGTTAAGGCATCTCCTCTCAAATATGTTGTTTAAATAGACTTGGTAAGATACTAAGATATTTACAATCCTACAAGTGAACTATGAAATACTATTTGGGGGAGATTCTAGAGACTGTAGTCATATTTGACCCAGTGAAGTGTTGTATCTTTTCTTCATATTAAGCATGTGGGACCAAGTCACAAGACTTTGTTATTGTGGGCATTGTTCTATAGATACAAGTTTCTTTGAGCATGAATTCTAACCTTCTTATGCATAGTTGGCACCTCATGAATATTAACACACCAAAAACCATGAATTTTTGACAGAGGTATAAAGCTTGTCTTATCTAAAGCTTTATTTATTATCTGTACATAGATAAAATCTTCATCAAGATACATTTTAATTGGAAAAGCAAATAGCCTCTTCTAAAATTTCAAGCCATTATCAAGGGCCCAGCTTGGGCCAGATGTTGTGGAAATTGAAAGAAAACTGAAAGTCATGACCCGTTCCTCCAGGGAGACCACTGTTGTATAAATAATACTCAAATCATCGAACACTGAGCTCTGTGGTGGAGACCATACATGATGGAAAAACTAGAGAATAACAAAGGTTCAGGAAAAAGTTTTAGGACTTCATTTAGCTGATTCTTGAAAAGAATGTCGGTGGAGAAAGCCAGCCAGAGCAGGGGAAACAACTGAGGCACAAACACTGTGATGGGAAGGGAGTTAGTAAAGTGAAATCTTGACCAGAGAATGGCATTTGACCCAGCATAGAGGATACTGAGCTATTCATGGTTAATGTGAGAAGTCTTGTTTATTCCCTAAGAATTATGTGAGAAATACATTAAAACACAAGAAGTCATGTGAGAATAAATAATTAAGGTTTTAATACTTGACTTTAGTATCTACTTATTTGAATTTTAAATAGGAATATGAGAGCCTAGTTCTATTAATACATAAGATGGTTTTCGTCATTATATTTCAAGCCTTACACATAATTTTCTCAAATTCACTCTCTTCCTCCTCATCCTCCTCTTCTTCCTCTTCTACTTTCCCCACCTCTTCCTCCTCGTCCTTCTTTATGCACTGGGGATTGAATCCAGGGCCTTTGCACTGAGATATATCTCCAACCCTCTTTAAAATTTTTTATTTTGAGACAGGGTCTCACTACGTAGCTAAGTTACCCAAGCTGAGCATCACCTTGCATCCCTCTCAGAGTGCTCGTTCATTTTTTGTCAGATATCTGAAGGAAGAGACAAAACCAAATCTTCTCCATGTATTGTCTTACACAAGTTATGGTGTGCTAGAACTTTTCTGGTTGATAAATCTGAGCATTCATTTGGGTAAATCAAAAGGAGCCCTGACAATCTCTGTGTCCATAGGCCTCTTTATTTTCCTCTTTCTTTATCTAGTGTTCATTGACAAAGTATTCTAACACTTTATTTCTGATTACTGATGTTTCAGGAAATGATAGTATCTAGGAGTGAATTTCACCCATTTTAGCATTTTACTTCTCCATGTTTCCCAGTTTTCCTAGTCAAAAATTTTTCATACATGTAGAACGTTGTGCTTGCCGGGTGTGGTAGCGCACGCCTGTAATCCCAGAATCTGAGAAGCTGAGGCAGGAAGATTGTGCAAGTTCAAGGCCAGTATGAACTATGGAGTGAGACTCTGTCTCAAAAAACTAAAAAACAAAAAACAAAGCAGAACATTGTGCTTGCCTAGTATACATAAAGCCCTGAGTTTGATACCCAGCACCACAAAACCAACCAAACAAACAAACAAATAACAAAAACAAAAACACTTGGGTCTGAAAGCCTGGTGCAATCCCTGGGTTGGAATGATTATGCCCACCACATAGTCAAGATGATCTCTCAGGCTATCCTCGCTACCTCCTGCGTCTCCCAACCTATGGCACGTATTTTACTGGTGATTTTTTTCTGGCCACTGCATAAAGGCAAATGATAACGGGGAGGCTCAAAACAGAAGTTTAGTAGCGTGTATGAAACAAATTTTCAGTGTGGTTTTAATGTGAGGACTCTGGGAGGTAAGAGTAAAGCAGGAAGAGACCTGGCCACATTTGCCTGGTGAAAAAATGGAATGTGGGCAAGTATAGCACTTTTTTTGCAAAAGGAAAAGGGGCAAAATGGTTCTGAGCATTGGATCCATTCTTTTCTTTTTTGCAGGAATTCTGTTGTCCCCTTAGAAAATAAAAAAGCTGTTCCAAAGCACATTGGCACCCGCGTGGCACTGCTGCCTTCTCTTGGCGCTGCCTCATCCTGTTGCTGGCAGGACAGAGCATGGACCTCTTTAGCCTCATCCTCTGTTGTTTTCTGCACAAGAGCCAAACATCGTGGCTACTCACGAGGCAAGGCTGGCAGCTGAAGAACCCAGATGCCAAGCTCTGGACTGGACTTCTGTTCGGTTTGTGGCTGGTCCCTTCCCTGGCATCTGCCCTGGCTTTGCAGCAGCCTGTGCCCCGTCTGCAGAACTGGGCTCAGGATTAGGCTTCTGTTGGCTCTCGTGGATGTTCGGTCACTGTTTCCCTTTTGAATTATCCTTGATTATGAGGAATGTTCCTTTATGACACATTCCTCCCCAGTGTCTGCTCAGACATTGTGCCCTTGCCTGCTAAAAAGGGGGATTTTCTCTTGAGTTACCGGCCATTGTGAGCAAGAAAGATTGTGGAATGGGAATATTCTCTTTCAGGTAAGAATACAACATGTGGTACAAAAGCTGTGTTTCAAACACAAATCCTTATTGTCTTTTCTTAGTAAGAAGAAAGGTTCTGAACTAAATTAAAGGCAAAACAAAGCAAAAATCCCGGCAACATGAAAAATTCTAGAAGTCTCTTCTTTAGTTTTAATTCTTTATATTATTTTCCAGTAAGTTTTGACATATAAGAGGGAGGGTAGTTTTCCCAGGTCACAAGGGGTAAGAACACATTTATGTTACTTATCAACACACGGAGAATGAGTCGAGTTCTCACTGGGTGAGGAATATTGGACTACATTCTGCTGGGAGAGGGTGGGAGTAGGTGGAGGTCAGCTGATAAATCTGACAATCCCTTGATGGAGCTCAGAGATATTTCCACGAGTAACAGGAAGCCTAGTGCTCACCTGAGAAATGAACTTAAGTAATACAGTTTACCAACTAGAAAGGAAGTTGAATATAACGTACAATTCAGAAATACCTTTGAAGTATGTTCGTATGTCTAAGAGCCTTTTGACGTTTGTTTACACTCTAGAATTTTTAGTAGGTGATACTTGTTCATCAGAAATGCTGATTCAATATGAAAGATGAATTATAGCTAAATAGAAGGTGCTTTGCTTCATATAACCTCAGTATCTAAATCACCTATCAGGAGTTTAAGCAATCTCAGATCAAAATCCCTAATCTGTAATCCCTCTGAAATGATTTTTTTATGGCTCAGTTTCTGCAGTTGGAAAAGGCATGTGCTCCTGTGGCAATCTCTCTAGCTTCATAAAATCTCAATGAGAGATAAGATTTTGAAGTTGGGCAAACCTAAATTTGTTAACTTCATGACTTTCAGTAAATTCTTATACTCCTTTAAACCTCAGCTTTCTCCTCTGTAAAATGGAAGGTTAACTGTTCCTATCTCATGAGGCTGCTGTATTAAATGACAAGTACATATAAAATGCGTGGCATAGAATAAGACCTAAATAGATGCTGACTAGTGTTAAGATTTCCTATAGGCTGGAGCAAGAAGAACACCACCCACCATCCTGCACCTCTTTGTAATTTTATTCTCATTGTTGACCCTAAAATGTTTTAATTGCTTTATTAATGAGGCAGAGCAGTATTCTTGAGACCCTCAGGATGGACTACATATAACATGGTTCCAGACAGGATATGTGATGATTAGCTTGCTCAGCGAATCAGTGGGTGGGATAGATCTTAGGTTTATGTCCTTGAATGTATTATTTAGAAAATTAGGTTGAGATATAGACCATTCATAAATTACTGTCAAAATAGTGACTTGCTTGACGTGCTAACAAAGCAAACTAGAAACCCACAGTAGATAAGTACAGAGGAAATAATTCTAGTAAATGTGCAATTTCCAAATTGGGATCTGTGGCCACCCCAACACAGAAAATAAAGTTACTCTTGTGCAGGTGGCCTCGGCAGATGCAAAGCACACTGAACAAGAGCAATACTCATTAAGTGGAACTTTAACATCATTCACAGGTTCTAGCAATTGCAGCTCATCTCTAAGTCTAAAGTACAAGGCAGTGTCTGGTACACTTTTTCTGTAAAAGACCAAATAGTAAATATTATGCTTTGAAAGTCATGTGGTCTGTCAGGGCTCTAATGCCTAGTAATTGTAAATAATATGTAAAGTATTGTAACTGTTTCAATGAAACTCTGTGTACAAAACCAAACAATGGCAGGATTTAGCTTATTCATGAACCATAGTTTGCTGATCTGTAATATTAATGGGTTAAATATATGTTGAGTCAATAGATAGAATTTTACCATGTAATCTGCTTTTAGGTAGGCTGTATAGTCCTCAAATGAGGCACCTCTCATTTCTTATTTCTTTTTGGCTAACAGAAAGAATGGAGATACGCAGTGAAGAAAGGACTAAGAGACTATGAGCCTAGGCTCCAAACCCCGTATTTATGTGAGAAGAGGCAATAATATGAGAATAGAGATGAAGGGATAGATTGAATTCTAGTGCTCTGGTACAAAATCCATTTCAGCCAACCATTGGAATAGGGAACTCAGGCCCACTGTTCCAGAAATTTTTCAAAAGAAGCCAGAAATCTGGTTAAAAAAAAGATCTGATTTTTCAATATTGTCTTACCAGTTTTAAAAACATTGTCCTACTAAGCATATGTATGGTTGAAATCTAGCCTGAAAACTGAGAGTTTTTTACCTTACTTCCAGCCTACATCTTTCCATCTCTGAAAACTGCTCATTTCCTTGAAGTGGGCTGGAGTCTCAGTTTTCTAAGAACTGATCAGATTTATGTCTGCTTCCCTAAAGTCTCCCCTCTAGTTCAAAACTGTGTACTCCAAGGTTGCACCACAGTGTTCTGCCTGATGTATGCTCAAGGTGTGTCCAGTATGCCCAGTGACAGAATTTTTTTAGAGTTTGGGCAACTTGAAGGAAAGGGCAGCTTGTTCATTACATGAAGATTTGTGCATGAACATCCTAGAAAATTGAAGGAGAAATACGTCCATGTTGAGTTTGAAATTTCCAGCTCTGTTTGAATATGTTAAATTTTTTTTTTTTATCTCATTCTTAGTCTTTGTGTTGAGCAAATTTAGCCTTATGATTCAATTGAGACTATTCTCTTTTCTTAATATCAAAACCTCATTTTGTTCTGAACTCTAATAATTTGAGGCTTTTTTCCAAGTTGGGCATAACAGAAATTACCATTTTATCACTTGCAAGTTTAATTCTCTAGTTTTAATGAGCTCCTTAAAAATAAATTGTCTAGATTAGACAAAATTTGTATTATTTTTATTTGACAATCTCAAACTGCATTATTGTGGAAATATTTGGTATGTGAGTTGTAATTTTAATATCGCTTGCTTATCCCAGGAGCATTAACCTATTTGGGATTTATCTGTACCAAAGCCATCTGAAAATTCTTTTGTGGAATGTAACTTGCATGCTAGAAGTCTTTGGAGGCTTTAAAACCCAACCTCTTTTTTTCCTTTTACTGTTTAAAAGTAATTCTCCCAAACTAGTGTATTGCACAGGACAAAATATATCCACTTTTGAACTTGAAAGAATTCTGTTCCTGTTTGTAACTCAACAACCCTGAGGCCCAAATTGGTATTGAACTTTCTGAAAAAGCATTTCTTTAATAAGAATTTATTGGTAATTAGCACCCTAGTCTGGGCCTATAATTTGGGTTGTCAAAATAAAAATAAAAATCAAGTAGCATCTGTTGATCTGGAAAAAATACTGGTTATACACATTTAACTTCTGCATTTTAGAAACTCTTAAGGTAATCCCAATTTACTGTTCTAGAGAAAGGTGCAATGGAATGAAATGATCCCATGAAATTCTTGTGTTCCATAAGGTGTCTTGAAGTTTGATTGGATATTAACTAAAAGATCATTTTGTTTCTCTTTTATAGCAGGAGATGCAATGTGTTCATTTTATAACATCTCCGCTGTTTGGAATAAATCACTAAGGACAGATGCTCATCACATTTCTGTTCAATAAAATTCTTTGCAGAGTCTGAACAGATACATGGCTAGTTGCTTTAGGTCTCTGTCCAGGCCATTATTTGTTTGGAAAATCAAATTCACAGAACAAAAGAATTACACTAAGGACATTTAAATTAATATTTTGTTTGCTGTTTTGTTGTTATTTATTTATTTATTTGTTTGTTTATTGGCAGAAAGGTGTCTGTAGGACTTCAGTTTCATGCCTTGTACCTTCATAAATATTATTGACCACCTTTTCATCTTTTCTTCTGAAACGGCGCAGTTAATCTGATTTCCTGCTGTTAGATTTTCCAGTAATACCATTTTAAAGGTTCTCAGCAGAAAAATTTGCCAGTGCTCTTGAAGTACTAAAATTCTATGTTCAATCTTTTTTGTGGCAGTAAATAGGTTTTCAACAAGCAAAAAAAAGGCGTTCATTTTAAAGTAATATGTATGTGTTGCAAAACTGTTGGTGAGTTTTGGGCATCTTTCATGTGCTGTGTAGCACTTCTCTTGAGTTTAAAAAAATCAAGACATAATCTGCTGACTTGCCAATATTCATTTTTTTAAAGGAAGGAAGATGTGAGCTTAAAAAGTTGTGACTGTACATTTTCAGCTGATATTTTCTTGTAGAGTTTTCATATGGTCTTAAATTATTTATCCAAGAGGACATATGATAAATAGTTGCATAATGGTGTGCAAGGTAAAAATGTACATTTTCCCAAACATTCAGAAATGCATGTCTCCGCATTTGACCGAAGGCCCAAGTCTCTTTAGGAAATTGTGTGTGTTTGTGTGTGTGTGTGTGTGTGTGTGTGTGTGTGTGTGTGTTGGGGGGGGTAAATGAACTTGTCTGACCACTGGGTACATAACTAAACCCCGTGGTTATAATGGTGTGGGAGTGATAATAATTCCCCTGGGGCAACAGAAAACACTTGCTAGTCCTGTGATGGTGATGATAATTTTCCTTGAAAAATGAATCAAGAGAATCCAGCTGGGCAAGTTAGGAAATTAGGTTCCGTGTTCTCACCCTCACAGTGAATTTTGCTTGCTGTTTGTTTGTTAACAACCTTGTCAGTGCTGGATTTACTTTCAAATTTCCTCTCTTTCAAGAATTTGTTTCTCACCCTGGAATTTAAAAGAGCATCTTTATAACTGTAGACTTCAGTTTTTGACAAAGGACTCAGTGACTGTTGAGCCATTTTAGGGGTAGCTTTCCTTTTCTTCCCCCCCAATCTGAAGTAGGTTCTTGAACTGTAGAGGGAAACCTTCCTCGAACACAAATCCTTAAGTTTATAGTGAGTCGACCAGAGGAAACAGAAATTATGCCCTTTCTTTTATTTAAAGATCGCCTTCGTGTTGAACCGGCTTTTTACTGCCATTAAATATTTGCTTTCTGGGAGCATTTGTATATATTTTCTTAGCTCTTAACTACCACATTTCTGCTCGGTTTTGTATCTGCTAGCCCCAGCATTTACAACCTACGAAAACCTCATAAATCTACTTCATTTTTCTAATAAGACATGAAAGTCCTTAATTGGCCTTAATGAAATGCACTTAAAGGGCAATAAACGTGTTTAAGCCCCTCTTGCAGGGTGAGCTTCAGCACTCTCACTCTACTCTGTTTTAGCCTTTCTGGTAATTAATCATTTATTCATATGTGACGAATCAGTAACAAGATCAAGCAACTACTGCACAATTGCATGATAATAAGCTGCTCATATATGTGTCAAGATTTAGCAATCCTTTTTAAAGCCTAATTTAAAGTCATTTTACAACTAACCAGACTGCTTCTCTGAAGCATTTTTCCCCCAGTATCTTTTTTACATATTTTCGTTTGGATGCCATCTTTTTATTTTGTTTATAGAGCCCAGTCCGCCTTAAATCCACTTATGGCACCAGCGTGAATTTCAGCAATGCAAACATTTACCATTGTATTTCAGTCTGCTTGGAATTCTCTCTTTGATCCAAAGGGGAAGGGGTGGGGGAGAAGCAGAAGAAAAAAGAAGGACTGCATTTATAAATAGAAGACCCAAGCATCCCAGCCACTTTTAGTACATATTTAAATCTTAAATCTGCCGTGATTTATGGAGACATGTTAATCATTTGCCTGTACCTTAGCACTCTGAAAATTCTAGCAATTTCCCATACTACAAATATGCCAATGAGGGCTTCTTTTTGCTGCAGAATTCTTTCTTTGCATGCAGACTGAGAGGTCAAATATCTGAATGCTGGTTTGTGTGTATGTAAGTTGGGGACTGGATTTTCCTGGCTGTGTATGTGTAAGCGTGTTCTCATTGGTAAGTCTGGATGAGGATATTCAAGGAAAGATTTTGGCCTGCCCAATTATGGTGAACAGTGCTTTCCTTTTATGAATACATCTTGAGTTGATCCTAATGTGTTATTGAAAAATTGGTGTCTGCCATAGTTAGGGCAAGGTTGTTCAGTTCAAGGAAAAGACAGTAGTTTAGAATAGAGTCACAAGTCCTTCTTCAGCATATATTAATGTATGGAGATTACTTGAGGTTTGATCATTCAGGTGTATTTAATATTTGCCTATATCATGCAGGTGACAAGACCAGTTTTTTTCTTTTTTTTAACAAGAGATTTGGCACTTGTAAGTAAAAACTGGCCAATTTTTTTCCTTCTTGTATTTATCCATATTAGAATTAGAATGAAACTGTAAGTGTGGGAGTCCCTTCCCCAGATGCACTTAAACTCTATTAGTTCAGATGTGAGATTAAAAAGGTGAGTCTAAATTGGAGACAGAGGTGTGTAGTATAATTCATGAAGAGAAATGTTATTTTATTACTTTTGGGTACAAGAATGGCTACTCCAGTGGAACCAGGCAGAGGGAGCTCTTGTTAGATTCACTTTTATGTCTGGAAAATGACCACATGTGACAGCACATTAATTATCTGTTGGTAACAAATGTTCCTGAAGCATTTGAAAATTGTTCTCTCATATATCGTAAAAATTCTCCCTGCAATTCAACTGTAGGTAAGCTCCTGTAATGCAGAAATTTTATCTTTTGCTTCTGTAGCCAATAAAATGAAGTGTAATGAACTTAATCCATCCCTGCCCAGTTACCTTGACTCAGCAACAGTTTTTTTTTGTAAATGTCAGTTCCTTAAAAAACGAAAATTTTGTTCTAACTTCTGTGCAGTTATACATTCCTGAATAGAAAGCACAAAATTAATGAGATTTAATTATAATCTTTGTGAATGGCTTTCCTTGGAGTTGTATAGTGTGCAAATCATGCATCTTTATGTGGTGACTCTGGCTTTCTGTACATCTGGCCTTGATAAAGAAATATCAGTGATTTTGCTTGAAACATTATATTTCCTTCATTTCTAGGTGGCTTATATTCTGCTTTATCAGTTATCTTTAAAGGATATCTTTAGATGTGGCAAATGTAGTCTCATGTTTTAATTTTAATATTTCAAATCTGTTTGCTCTTCTATTTTCTGTAATTTGTTACACGTACTATAGCGTATTTATCTAGCTCTAAATCATTCTCTGGGTGAAATGTGAATTGTGTGCACATTCTGTTTTATCTTTCATTTTGTTTTGTGGCAAAAAATGTTACTTTTCTTCAATTTATGACAAAGTTTCTCAGATGAAAGCACTTTAATAAAAGCAATGAACCTTGGGCAAAAAAAGAGATTTATTTTAGGGAGAAAAAGTCACAATTTTGGAATATAAAAGCTAAAACCTTTCCTGTGATTGAGATTTGCAGAAAGAAAGCTATAGTCTTCTGACCAGTGACTCTCCTAGAATTTTGCAGAAATAGTCATGATGTGTAAAAATAATCACTACGTATAAAAATAATTGCAATAAGATGACAATTTATCAGTAAAAGGAAGATTCAGACATCGTTTAATCAGTTAAAGTGTCTCTCTGGTTCTTCTGATTTGTTGTTCATTTATGCTGGGCAGCTGGACAATAGGATTTTGCACGGGCCACAAACAATGAAATAAAACAGCAAGATGTACTGTATTTTACTGAAACATACAATAAAGGGCAGCAGGGGACTAGTCAAAGCCCAATATTCAAAGACTGTAATTTTTTATTACTACTTTATTTCCTAAACCAAAATGTTTTTTTGGGTATAAATATTAGATGAAAGCAGAATATACTACATTTGCTATCAGGGAGGCAATACCTAAAACTACTTTTTATTAGAATTAAATTAATATCATGTAAGTAGTTTTATAGTTTTAGCATTTTATTATTATTTATGTTCTAACTGCTCTGCATAAATAGAACAGTTCCTTGCTTCTTTTTGTTTTTACTACTAATAAAAAGTAATAGGTATAATAATTCACGGACTGTTTGCATTTCAAGGCATTTTCTGTTTGGTCTTGGTGGCCTGTGGAAGGAGACGTATCCCAAACCAGAGCATAAGAAGCTTTAATAACAAACACAGGAAGCACTTCTATGGAGCTTTAAATGTTTAGGCAAGGATAACTAAAACAAACATGCACAAATTAAGATTTTAAAATTGCTAAGCGGAAAGTCAATCCAACCAATGACTGTGTTGTACAAGCAGAGATGAATCTGTGTTGCTTTTCAGCCTTACTCATGAATGCTCAGTAATTGCAGAACATCCACGTTTTTATTAATAAATATCTCCACTTAATTACCTGGTGATTTCCCAGAATACTTAAGAAAGAAAATAGCTTTATTTGTGTTGGGCAAGAAGGCCATTTTTAGTCACAACACCATACTTTCTTCTATTTTCTCCAAAAAAAAAAAAAATAGACTTCAGAAGTAGAAGCAACAGAACATGCTTAAGTGAAAGTCAGAAAATTGGAATAATTTCTTTGGGAAAGTCATAGGTTTGTGATAGTCTTGAGGAAATTGTGCAGAAATTCACACTTATGAATCTGGAAAACTGAAGTAGTTGTTAAAGCCTTGTTCCTAGTGTGGGCAGACCTAGGGTTACGTTTTAATACTTCTGCAAATCTCGTGCTCTGGATATTGTGTTAAGCATATAGACAGCACAATAAACACATGAAAAGAATGGAATACCTTTCCCTTAAGAAGGCTTTGTGCTACAATAAGGAGAGTGGTACAAATATATGTGGAAGACTATCCAACCATTCAAAGAGTTGTTCAGGAGGATTTTTAGTTTTATGGAAAATACTGATCCTAAAATGAGAAAGAAAAATTACACTATGCAAAATTATAAACCCAGTGGTCTCAGAGAAAATGCACTACAAAAAGACTAAACAAAACATACCAAAGTGCTTTAAAAAATTGCTTCTCTTAGGCTTACAACTGACTGATGCTTTTCAATCTGTATTTATCTAATTTTTAAATTTTCTGTAATATGCATAGATTACAGAGAGAGACTCATAGAAATTATAGGAAAATAAAATGATAAGTAACAGACTTTTTGGGTGCATTTTAATGAAATCAAGTTTTTACTAAGAGAGAACTATTTATTTTTCCCACTTTACAGATGGGATACTAAATTTTAGGGGAGCAAAGAATTGCCCAAGGTCATACAGCTTACAAGTAGCAGTTAGAATTCAAAGTCAGATGGGATTTGTTCCAATGCTTTTGTTTCCAACCATTACACTGTGTTGCCTGTGCTCCTCAAGGGTCTTCATGCGAATTCATGACTGAGAAGAAATTGGATGGAGTCATGAGTTCTCTGTAACGGAGTCAATGGTAAAGTCACTTCCCACACCAAGCCGCAGTCTGATAGCACCTCTTATGTTTCGTGGGTTACTTTCTCTGGGTGATTCTGCTTTTCTCTCTAAACAAAGGGCCATAGTTTTGTTCAAATCAAACCAAATGAGCATGGCTTCATAATATTGTCTTCCCAGCTGCGTCCATTTGCTTGAGCTCAGTTTGTAGCGGTGGCTTTGGTACCTTCCTGAGGCAGTTTTCTTCCAAGTTCTTGTGCTAGCTTTTTGGGCTGCATTTGCATTGGAACATATCCTACTCTAAACGCCATAGCTAATGCTTGCAAGAACAGACCTATTTCCCCTTATGTCACTTATGATACGTGTGCTTTTATTGACTTTGGTTTTCTTTAGAGTAGTCCTTGAAGTTACGGATGTTAATACAAACACAGTGTCAGGTTTCTCTGAAAATTTCATTTTGCTTTAGGAAAAGATATGGATCAGAAGACAGTTTCTATAATTTATTTGTCCTGTTAATAATTTTGTAGAAGGTTTTGAATGTTATGCTTTTGATAAGCCAGACCTGATTTCCATGGCTGACACGAGCCTGCATTTGTATTACTCAGTGACAATGCAAGCCATGAATGAAGTAGTGACCTGGATAATCCAAAGAGGTGGACAGCTGTTAAGATAAACTTTTCTTGTGCTAGAAAACTTAGAGGAAGATGGCAGTTTTCATGTACTTTTTTCTGCTTCTGAAGTTCTGGGTGTGATTCCATGTGACTGGTTAGTACCCAACAGACTGTGTGAGGGGTACTCTACAGACCTTTGGTGTTCTCTGCCAGTGCAGAGCTTGCTTTCCAGAGGAGGAGCGCTGGAGTGGTTTACCTAGACTCTCAATTTTGTTTCCTGTACTTGGGGAGATCTCCCTTTCCTGTAATCCTTTCCCCTCCCTGAACCATGGCCTACCTGCTTTCTCCCGGCAGTAAACTGGGGCAATTGAAGGGTTCATTTCAATTGTTTTCTGTCTCTCAGGGATCACAGTCCTTGGTTGTATGGTGTCCCAAGAGCTGTTTTGTGTGTATTTTGTTCCAGGTGTAGATGTTTTAGGTAGGAGAGTAACAAGAAGCCCTGTGTATCCCAAGGACTTAGGAGGTAAGACATCCATTGACAGGTGATTGAAATTGAACCACTATGCAGAAATTTAGTCTTTAACTGTTTTTTTCTCTCTGGATCTATTGCCTTTGGGATTATTGAATGGGATCGATTTGTTGATTTTTTAAATACTTCAGTCACCAAAAACCCTGTTGGATATCATTTGAGGGCAATTTACTCACTTTCCAATGCTGAGATTACAGCACTGGATTATATAAATCGTGTTGTACTCTTTATAACTAAAATGCAGATTATAATTCATGCCTTCAGTGCGAGAAAAACATACATTTTTCTTTACTTATACTTCAGTGCTGTTAGTTAGACATTTGTTTCTGGTGCCTTATGCTCTATTAAGTATTTGTTACCTGTATACTGTTTGTCTAGTGCTGTTAAACTTACATTGCAGCCTGATTTTAAAATCTTTAATTAGAAACAATACTTACATGATTGCAAAATCAGCTGTGCTTCCTTGAAACTTCTGAGGACTCTTCCTGATACCTCCCTGACATGGTTGCTTTAATTGCAAGGTGACAGGGCATCATGGGACTCCAGAGGAGAAACAATGACTCTCCTAGAATCTGGAAATGATCCAAGGCAGCTGTCTGGCAGTGGGTCCTTGATCTGACCTTCGAGGCCCAGCTCAGTGTGACTCTACCTTTCCCTATGAATCTTTTGGTGTCCCTAGGGGACATATTCAGAGATGGAGATTTGGGTACAAAGAATGTACAGAAAAATTCCTCTGGGATCAATTCCTGTGGGGTAGGGAGGGAAATATGAGTGGGCAGACAGAGAAGGTGAACTACAATGAAATAGCATCAAGGTGTCACTTCATCTCATAGGGAGTTCTGAGCTGAGATGGCCCTCAGAGTTGTCCCAGATTAGGGGACGGGGTGTACATTTTCATATGTCCCTCATCCTCTTGGAGTCAGGCTGCCCTGAGCAGGAGGTGTGATCACAGGTGAAGTTATTGAAGGCAACTCTGATTTGAGAGCTCTCAGTCCACAGCACTCTCAGAAATTGGGGTAATGTACACTTTAAACAGGTATACCTTTTGGGTTTTGGAATGCTGGGTAGGGACCACATTATTTACTATCTGTGAGAACTTTGTCATATTCACTCACTCACTCACTCGCCCTCCCATTTGTTCATTCATTCATTCATTCAGCTAATATTTTTGGAATACCAATCATTTTATTTACTTATTTGTCTTTGCAGTGCTGAGGATTGAACCCAGCATCTCACACATGTTAGGCAAGTGCTGTACCACTAAGCTACATTCCAAGCCCTTTCTCAACAAAGTTTTGATCCAGACTCTTGCTAATTTGTCCGGTTTGACCTTCAACTTGTACTCCTGCCTCAGCCTCTTGAGTAGCTTGGATTATAAGTCTGCACCACCATGCCCATCTCTACCACATGTGCTAAATTCTGAGGTAAACAGGTAACAAAGACAAAGACCTTGCCCCATAGAAATGATAAATTTGTTGTAGGAGATAAGTAACAAATTTTAAAAATAATAAAATAATTACATGGACTTATAAGTAATGTGAGTATTACTTACATAATATATATTTTTTATAATAATATATTTCTCAAATTTTATGTAGAAAAAAATCACTGAGGACTCTTGTTAAAAAGCAGATTCTAATTCAGCAGTTCTTGGTGAAGTCAGAGATTCTGCATTTATAACAAGCTTTAGTGGATACTGATGTGGGTGACTCATGGACCACACTTGGAGTAATGAGGCTGTAATGGTTATGAGAGTATAAACTAAGAGGGCTGGGATTGGAACAGGAAGGTGCCTTTAGACAAAGGTGGTGAAGAGAGGAGGGCATGTTTGACTTGAGGCCTAGAGAATGTGAAACCACTACCTTAAATCTCAGTTTCCTTTGTCATAAAATGGGAACAGTGACAGCAAAGTTTGGTGCATAGGACACGCTCAATAAACATTACTGTTACTGAGGTTGTTGCTGGCTCACTGAGACTCATTCTCACTCATTCTCATCTTAGTTCTGATCCTCCTATTGTGCAACTTTTCATCTTTAACTCTGGCTGATGGCTACCATATTGCCAACACTTTTTCTATTGTAAATTCCCAAGAATAGGAATCTGATTGGCTCAGTTTGAAGTGGGCTCACTTCTTTAGGCCCAGCCAGTTCATGAGTGTTATGGTTGATACACTGTGTCAATTTGAGAAGCTTAGAAATTCAACTGAGGGACTCAGCAGGGAGCCAAGGTCCTTACTTTGTAAATATCCTCACCCTGTTCAAGAAGAGGGCACAGAGATTTTGTGAGTGCTACATCTGCCCTGGGGGGCAGGGGATGGCCTGTATACAATATAAGGGAGGAAAAGAGGCTTGCGCTCCCTTTGTTTTGCTTTTGTTGCTTTGCTGGCTGCTGCCTTGAAGTGTTGCCCCAGTGCCATGCCACCCTGCCTTGGAGCCAACTGATTATGGACTGAAACCTCCACAAACAGTGAGCTAAACAAACCCTTCTTTCCTTCATTTTGGATATTGCATATTTTGTCTCAGCAATGAGAGAAAAGTAACCAAAACAATGAGCTGCTGACATCACTGCAGATTCAGTAATTTTAGCTTTATCACTCTTGACTGGTCAATCAACTAACAACTGAAGTGGGGCTTATAACATGAAGACAGCTAGTTAAGGCCGCAACACTAAAGGTAATGATTAACAGACAAATCCTTTAGGTCCCTAATTTCATTTTACTGGGCTAGCTTTTTAGGACTTTATTTCTTCTAATGGGTAAGAGTTCCTTGAGGGCAGAAAAAAAATTATTGACATTTTCTCTGATGCCTGGCAAAGTTTTGGAAATACAGTAGGAACTTACTAATAGTGTGGAGGTGTATTTAGTAATATTATGTCAGCATGCCATGTGGGTTGACATGTTTTGGGGGTGGCTTATAGGTAGAGGTTGACAGAGAAGAAATTTTAACAATAAAGCCTTCAGTAGATTGAGAGGAGGATGCTTACAGAATAGGGCACATAACTAAGCAAAACTTTGGTGGCTGAAAAGGCCAACATTTTTGGGAAAGAAGCACATACTGTCTTAACTTAGTCAAAGAAGAAATTAAACTTAAGTAAAATATTCTATACTAAAGGTGTACATCTTATTTTATTATCTTTCTATATCAAGTAGTGGGCACCTTACACTTGTGTGCACATTTACGTACACAGGGCATCTAACAGAGATGAAACATACTATTTTGCTCATTCCACTCATGTAAATCTTCACAAGCTGCAGAAGTGTAGGAGTTCAAAACCAAGGATAATAAAAATGTACTAAGAGGCATCTTGCACAGAGGGTGGTTTTTTTTTTTTTTTTTTTTTTTTTTTTGCCAGAGTTCACAGATCTTATTTTAAGGTTGGAGTCCCCAGGTGTCCTTCCTCCTCTTTTCAACTGACAGTTGTGGTTGTGCAAGGACTACGGCAGGCCTTGGTGAACTGCCAGCCAGGCTCAGACAAACAGCCACTTGTGGCTGTGGATTTCCTTTTGGCTCTGCTTGGAGGCATCAGTTGGTGTTGGGGGAGTTTGGGGCCAGAGGCTGGGGCCAGACTTTACATGGTACTAATTCTGACTCTAATTCTCCTTCTTACCATTTTTTATGACTGTAGTGGTAATTTTAGCTTCTCTCTTGGATGCAGATACTGTCCATGGGAATTTTGGGAGAGACCATCCTTCCAAACTGGACACTTTTCAATGACCCAGACCTCTGATTAATAAGGATGCCAATTTATGTCTTTGGGAAGTGTCTAAAGTTTTCTTCTCCACCATTAATCAAGAAAGTCTGACTTCAGTGGATAATACAAAATATTTAGAAGGCCATATTTAACCTCTTCAAGTTCACACCACAGCTGAAAAGTTTTTAGACTGTCTCCTTCCTCTAGTTTGTTACCCTACAATCAATCATTGCAAACCACAACTAGATTGATTCTGACATTTTCATCATGTCATCGCCAAAATCTCAATGGCCACTTTTAACCCTGGAACAAAGTCTCTTGTCCTTTTGCTCAAATGTGAAATGTGACTTTTCCAATCTGCCCTAAATTCTTTACATCCTTCCGTCCTGTTTTCTCCATACAAAGTCTCTAAAACATAGCTGGATTGGTGAACTCACTGTCCCCATAGCCAACAATCCTGACCTCCAGGTCTGTGCCCACATAGGTCCTTATGATGATCATGGCCATATGTTCTCATTTGCCCTGTCTGAACTCACTCTCTTTTCAAGTTTAGTGAAAGCCCCACCTCCTCCAAGTTCCAGGGTGATCCCCCTCCCCCCAAGCTCTTCTCACATTTCTCTGGACCCTTCCTCATAGAACCTTGTTTGTCTGCATTATTTGTCAACTTTTAACATGTCTAAGTTTTATTTCCTCAAATAAGACTATAAACTTCTAGAAGGCAGGAATATTTTACCTACAGCATAAAGCTCTGTAGGTCAATAAACTACTAGAATTTGTTATGAAAAATGCTAGTAATTATATTCTATTATATATGAAAAATGTTGTTACTGTAGAAAGAATGCTGTTAATTACAAATTTTATTGAAAGTCTACTTTGAAGATCTCAAACTTGAAAAGCCTAATAATACCAGGACAAGTGTACTGTATACTCATAGTGATGAATTAACTAATGATCAGTTTAAGTAGGAATGCCCAGGTGAACTGAGTCAGACCCACCAGAGGATTGTTTCCAACAGCATAAAAGGAGAATAGGAGAGGAAGATCATATGCCACTGATTTTCCTGGACAAGCTTGCCTTGGCTGATTTTCCTGATATGAACTCAGCTCTTCCCATTGTTGGAGGAGCTGGGGTCCTCGCTCTTGCGGGGGATGGCTACTGTCCTCTTTAGGAGAGCTCTGGTCTTCGCCTTTATCTTGAGCTTTGCTTGCTCACTCCAGTGTGAATTCCTCAGCCTGCTGGCACCGGTCCTTCACTCTGCTGGTGCAACTTTCTAGCTTCCACCACTGGCCCTTGGGCCTTTCGGTGCAGATCCTAGACATGGTATTGTTTGAGATAATTGCCGTGGGCTCTAATACACAGACAAAGAGAGCTCTTGCACTCTTCTGCATTTGACTTTTTCAGTGAATATTAAAAGATAATCCTGTAAATTTGTGTCCGTATTAAATCTTTTCCCTTGCAAACCACTGACTGCAATACTCCTTGAAATTATTAGATTAGCATACTGGTAGGCTTTTCTCCCAGGCTGATCTGTCACGTATAGCCAGGGGGTTGTAACAGGGAGATCTCTCTCCAGGGGTTGCCCAGGGACTGGGCTCTAATTTCATTTCTGCTGGAAACTGGCCCTCATGTGTCTGAGTGAACCTGCTTTCTGGGGGTTCAAGTTCTTATGCTGTAAATTTTAGAGGACATCACAATCCCAGGCTTAAATTAATAGAAGAGGCAAAGCTGGGGCCAGGTGGCCTGTTGCTGTAAATGTGGCCTAAGGTTAAACATTTGCCTTTGTTTTCCTCTCAGTGAGATTGCCTCCTCCCTTTTTCTCCCCGCACCCCTGTCAGTGAGCCTGATAACGATCTCACTTTCCTTTTATTCCTTCCTTTGTTCTAACCACACTTCAGCATGTTCTCCTTAGATAAATATCTCATCTACCAGCACCGAGTGCTGTGCATGCAAAGTTCAGTAGTTTGCTCCCAAAATCTTTTATTAAACAGAAAGAACAGGAGGAGAAAGAGGACGAAGAGGAATAGGAGGAGGAGGAGAAGGAGGAGAAGGAGGAGAAGGAGGAGAAGGAAGAGAAGGAGGAGGAAGACAAGGAGGAAACTCTTAACCCTGGGAATACATGTTCCTTGTAATTAAACAGTGCATTTCCACTCCAGTGTGCCAAGTCTTTCAGAGGCATGGCCTCATTCATCTCAACTCCTAGGACATCTTGGGAGTGGGAGTAAGGGAATGCCCATTAAGCCATCCCATTTTAGAAAGTGAGAAAGCAAGACCCCCCAAACCCCTAGCAATTTACCTTAGGGGTTCAGTGAGTCCTTGGCTATTAAGGGAGCAAAATATCATATGGGGTTCTTATGTTCTGGCCCCTTCTGTAACCACAGGTTCGAGGACAAGTCTGAGCAGAATCAAAAGAGGCAAATTTATCATGTTGCAGCCAAGCAAGGGTACTACTGCCTCTGGGAACTTAGGGAAGGATGAGTGAGCATGGTGATGTGATTTGACCCGAAACAGGTGGAAGAAAGAGGATTTACCCTCCTGGAGATTTTTCTGAAACTAAGAAAAGGGCAAGTTCCATTCCGGCAAGACCAAAGAGAAAAACAAAACAAAACAAAACAAAAAACAAAACAGGACAAGGGCCACATGGAGCTCCATAAATTGGTGTCCAGTCCTAACCAGCAAGCTGTATTTATCTGCTTCACATCTCCCAACCGCCTTGAGACCTGCCCAGAGGCAGATTTATCACGAAGCAAAGGAAGCTTAAGTTTCCGGGCCCTAAGAGTGCCTTTGGGATGATTTCACATGGCTACATTTTGTACAGTTTATGAAAGTAAGATATTGTTCTTACTCAAACACCTTCAAATTGTATAAGCTTTAGAGCTCACAAAAGGGACCTGTTACTAGACCTGTCCCTCATTGATACAGATTATTTATCACTTTTGCATCCCCAAAAGTCACCCTTCTTCCTAAATGGATCTGTGCTGCCTTCAGTTGCCAAATTATGTGCCTGCTCTGTGTCCCTGCCATGCAATTGTGATTCTTGGCCTTAAGGGGGAAACCTAGTCTTCTCTGAACACTGGTGTGACCAATGTTTTCATAAACACCATTTGAGTTCAGACCTACCACATCTTACTTCTTACTAAGTGGAGAGCGGGTTCAGGGAGGTCTGATGACTTGGTAAATGTCACACACCTTGAAAGTGGCAGAACCCCAGTGGGAATCTATCCTTTTTGAATAAGCAGGGGAAGGGGAAGGGAATGCAGGATTCTGGGATAAAAGGGAAAGTTCTTCCTTTTTTATTCAACCTACTTGCTCTTTTTCTTTCTAAATCCTGTGCTCTTCTGTCTGTGCTTCTTAAGAGATAGGTGCTGGGAGATGAAGACAGTAGCTGTTTGTATTTTAAAATAGGAAGCAAAATAACTACACGAATTACTAGAGCATGACATAATTGGGAGATTCTGTAGTGCTATGAGGCAGGGAGGGGGTCTGCTGGAGGTGAGGGTAAGAGCTAAAAGTGAAATGCGATGTAGACTCAGAGAATATTTCAGCAGGAGGAAAGTGGGAAAGCTGTGTATGAGATCTATGACTTAAGCCCAAAAGAAAGAAGGAAAAAGGACATGTCAGCCATATTGTCCTTAGACCTTAGAGCTGGTCAAGTGGTTAGGAGTCATACTTCAGGCACTGGGCCATGTCCTTCATGACAGCAGTGAACCTCAAACTTTAGCACATGGATGATGTAAGTAGATCTTGTTAAAACTAGGAGCCTGGGCTGCACTGCCTGAGTTTCCGATCCTGTAGGCCTGTAGTGGAGCCTGAGAGTACATTTTTACAGTCTCCCATGTGCTACTGTTGCTGCTGGCTTATAGATCAGGCTTTGTAAGTAGTGTTGCATTTGAGGGCCTCATTTGACCTTCCTGCAAGCCAAGCATCTGCAGAACCCAGAAGGTGGTGTACACATAAACCCATCACTTATCTTTTAGACTATCCTCTGGGATAATCTGAGGTTTTAGATTTTTTTTTCCCATATACCCCTGAGTAGTCCATAGCCATCTCCAGAACCTAATGTGCCTCCTTCCTGGGTTTCTCTTTTCAAAGTTGGACTGTCTCACGAATGTGTGTACCCTTAGTCCGGAGGGATGACCATGGACTGGCTATTTGTGGACGGAATTTAGACCTGTAGTCTTACATGCCTAACATCCATGCATGCTTCTCCTGACCCCAGGCTAGGAAGAAATGAATGCAGGCCATGAGTCAGAACCCAGAAGCCAGGTTTCCCCCACTTCTGTGTTCCTACACAGAGCTCTAGGGATGTGGTGATTTTTAAATTCAAGGGAGATCTTCTAGGGTACTGTGGATATTATGCAGATATATTTATTAAGGTAAGATAAAGAAAGCATAATTAAATGGCTTTTTCACTTGATTTACAACTTTTCCATAACTGGACATTTGGTATGTGGGCCTCCGTTTATACTCTAGTTTCACATGTCAGAGGCGGGACTGCAGATAAGAATAAGCTGTATTTCACTATAATTTTCATAAAAATAGGGACACAACTTTTTTACTTTCCACTTGTTATATACATAGAAATTACTTCCTGGAATTGATGACTTTCAGAAACACAGAGCTGCTCCTGCTCGAGACGACACACATAGGGACCCTGGCCAGTGGTGGAAAGAGTGGGCCATGTGTATTTTTTGTCTTCTTCCTCCATTGTCTCTTGGATTCCTGCTTTCCTTCTTCTGTTTCCTTCTCTTCTCTCCCACTTCCAAAGCCTGTGACTCTAAACTGCTAAATACCCAGGGCTCCTCCCAGGAACACTCCTGAGAATGGACAAACTTTGAGATCTTGACGTGACATGCTGAGTGTGTAGTTTGATGAAGTGGGGTGCAGCATGTTCTTCAAATCATAGCATAATCGGGGCTTCCAAACTGTGGGTTTAAGCTTGTCCAGAAGAAAAGTTTCAAATCAAAAAAGACTCTGTAAACACTGAAGATACATTGAGATGACAGGGCCTGGGTAGTGACAGTAACACTCAGAAAGATTTGAACTTTGATTAGTGGTTTTAAATATATTGGTGGAGAGGAGAACGAGAAGGGCCCCTTCCAGGGCCCGGCCCGCCGCACTGGAGCGGCGCAGACTTGGACCAGGATGCAAATGAACTGCTTTCCGGAGTCCTGACCTCAGGACCTTGGAGGAGAACGAGAAGGGCCCCTTCTGGGGCCCGGCCCGCTGGGCTGGAGGGGCACCAGCGCGCGGGCTTGGAATCAGGGACAAATACACTCCCCCGCCCCCCACCGTCAACAACCTGCTGTTTCGGAGGTCTGGCTAAATTGATAGCAACCAAGGAACATCAACCAACTTTTTGCTAGTATTGTTTAGTAGATCTTACAGGCCTCTGGGCAGCATCCCGAGCATCTCTATGGAAGGTGACAGCAGGCAATGTAGCAAGTAAGGGGGATTCTCTTCTGTCTTGTCTTTGAGGCCCAGTATGGTTCTCTCTCTTTTGCTTTACTCTGATCATTGTTATTATTATTAATAAAATAAAAAATATAAATATATTGGTGGAGATTTATTGGCACTTATTTCTGATACTGGGACAAAATGCCTCAGAAAAGCAATTGAGATCTGATAGGTACCAGATCATGTTGAATTGTGTGTGGTGGCTGTTATCTAAAATGCCTCCCAAAAGGCTCATTGTCTTAAAATCTTGGTTGCCAGTTGATAGGCTTTCGAAGTGATTAAGTCATGAAGGTTCTAACTTCAGTGGTGGATTAACCCATTGATAAGGTTATATTTGATGGCATTATTGGGGTATAATGGAAACAGGATGCTTAATTGAAGGGAGGGGGCTCCAAGGGCTGTAGTATATCTGATTCTTGCCTCTGTCCCTTCCGGTTTCTCACTCTTCCTGCTTCGGGGTGGTCATGAGGTGAGCATTTTGCTCCACCATGCCCTTTGACCATGATGTTTCCTCTTTAGAGTCAGCTGACCGTAGACTGAAACCTCGGAAACAGATCCAAAAATAAACCCTCCCCCCTTTTAAGTTGCTTTTCTCAGGTAGTTTGTCCCAGTAGTGTCAGAAAGTTGATTAACATAGCTTGCTAATCTTGAACCCCTGGACCTTGCTGTGAAGATTCTGACTCAGTAGGTTTGGAGAGTAGACCAAGAAATGACAGGTTTAACAATCACCTCAGCCTATGCTGAGTTCACGAAGCTCCAGTGGTTGCTTATTCTCATGTTCAGGAGGAAGCTAATGCTTACAGCCAGAGACAAGGCTTTAAAAACAGTCTGGGGGAGTCTGTTTTGGAGGCAGCAGAGTCTACTGATTAAGAACATGAAATCTACACCTAGCCTGCTCAGCTTCACTATCTACTATCTGTGTGTCTTGGGCAAGTGACCTAACCTCTCTAAACTTAGATTTCTCCTCTGTAAAATGGAGAGAATCGCTGAACTATTATAGGTTTATTCTGATGATCTCATGAGTTAATCTATGTAAAGCAATTACAGAAGTGCCTGGCGCTGTTGCTATTGTTTGCTATTATCATTATTCCTTCAATTAGAGGGAATTGGTTATAGTGGAGTTTCCTCCAAAATACTTATTTTGGTGGATTTCTGAAGAAAACTGTGCTGAAGGAGTAAACACAAATCATAGGACACTATTGAACAGTTAAAGTCATTAGAGCAGTCTGTGTTCTTCAGCTGGTTGTGAGCAAATGCAGACCAAATCCTGCTTAACTACCAAAAGGGTCCCTCCCAGACCAACGTTACCTGCACTCATTGTCTAAATACTTCCTTTCTGCTTTCAGGCAGTGAGGTCTTGTTAATACTATAGAGGGAATCTTCCAGAAAATGCCATATTCAGCATTGGCACACCTGCTTCATACATCCTGAGTTCCAAATGGAGAAAACAAGCAAAAAAATTGATTTAAATTATGCAGGTGGAGCGTAATTAAATATTGATATAATAATTATTAAATTATGCAGGTGTAGGGTAGGTTTATGTGAAACTTCTGGAATCACTGCAGGAGTGGTGTAGACAATGAAAAACGCTGCATGGGGCTCAGAGCTAGAAGACAATGCTGTGAAGTTATGGTCGAACTGGGCAGCTGGTTACTTTGCATTCATCTGGAGGTACCTATCTCTATGGATGAGCTTCTCCAATCCAAGGGCAAGACTTCCACCAGCCAGTCCCAGGAATTAAAACAAAATAATAGAAACTGAAAATGTGGAGGGCCTTCCAAGTAATCATGTTTTCTTTGAAAAAAAGTCTTAAAAGCATCACCAACATGATCTCCCTTTTACTTGTCAAGTAACAATAATTATTCCGGAGCCACAATGAAATGGGTCTGTCTGAAATGAGTAAATGTTTGAGAGAAGACCACGAGGAAGGCTTTGAAGTTCTGGGATGGGGAGCCATCAGGTCTGGACCAGAACTCTGTTTGTAGACAGGCAGGGAAAGGCAGACAGACGATAGCTAGTTTGTTGGAGGAAAATTCTGGTTCTGAGGCAGTGAATTTTTATGTTTGACCATTTTGCCACTTGTGTCACTAAAAAAGAACAGGCCAGATGGTGGTCTCTAGTATGTTTTTCACAGTGTGGCGTCTGCTGAGGGGTTTACCCTAGTTGGCCATTAACAATTCGTCTGAACAGTTTAAAGAGGGGCCCAGTGTTGAAAGGCAAGAAAGCCAAATGTGAATTGCCCTTTAATTTTAAACCTCAGATGAACTTAGATGTTCAGTTTTAAAAGCTGCAGTTGACAGTTGTAGGCAATGGATAGAAAGATGACAACTTCAAGTATCTGTTTAAATAAACCAGTTTCCCTCTCTGTCCTTATAAAGTAAAATAATGTTAAACGAAAGAGTTCGGATGTGTTGGCATTCTTGATTTTAGCTTTGAGAGTTTTGACTTTGTAAGGTTAGTCTAGAGAAGTTTTTAAACTGGAGAGAGCTTCAGAGCTCCCAGTGACCTTGTTCACACCTAGGCTGGATCCCAACTCAAGGACTTTTAATATAGTAAAAATGTACATCCTTAGCATATTCCCGAGTATGCCCCTGCTACCCAGTTGGGACCACACACACTTTGAAGGTCACCGTTCTACAACATCTTTTGATTCAGTTGAATTCCTAGCTCTTTTTAAGTGATAAGTCCTTCTGAGAATCTGATAAATATCCCAGACCCTTCCCACAGGAAATGATACACAGGTAAACATAGATACTTGTGATGTCAATGGGCTTTTCCTTCGAGGATCCCAAGAATCTCCAGTCAAAACCCACATTTTATTTAGAGCAGGGGTCATAACCTCATTGTGTAAATGTATGGATATTAAATACTTTAGACTTTTTGGACTGTCAAGTTTCTGCTGCAATCACTTGATTCTGCCACAGCAATGGGAAAAGCAGCCATAGACAATTTGTAAAGGAATTGTGTGGCTATGCTTCAGAAAAAACTTATTCACAGAAATGTGATGGTCAATGTTTGGTCCATAGGCTGTACCTTGCCAGCCTCTTATTTGAGAATCCAGTATGCCTAGGTTTTTAGCTGTGCAAGCTTGGGGTTAACTTTTACCCTTTTTTCAGTTTGGTTTTTCTCATCTGTAAAATAGGGTGTGGTGCCTCTTGTTATAAAATGTTGTGTTGAGAATTAATTGAGATAATTCACTCAAAGCTCTTATTATTGCTCTTGAATGATATTATCTTGATCTTGAATAATATTATTAATAGTAAATGCTGCCGAGAGAGCCCTTTATGAGTCACACAGGATGTGACTCACGTTATATTTGTTATTGCTTATTACTGTTAAGAAGACACATACCCAAGTTCAGATGAAGAATTGGCAATGTGGCATTTTGGTCTAGAATTGTGAGATAATGGAGTTGGTTGTCTCATGAGGCCCTGTAGGTCCTTTCCACTGTCTTCCTTTCCACGCTTATCTTGTCCGCAGTGACCTGGTCTCCTCCTAAGTCCCTATCATGTACTGATGAACTCATCTTTCCTTAGAGTGGTATTTCTTCCCTTCATCCTGCTTTCGGGCTGCTATTTAAGTGACATTACCACAGAGAACAGGTCACACAGGAAGAACTTTGTTCCTTTTTCTTGTGGCATTTATCAGAATGTGTACTTATTTGTTTGTTTCCTGATTTTTAATGCCTTCTCCACTAGAAGTGTAGGCTCCCTGAGGTCTGAACCATGTTCGTTTTGGTGATCACTGTGTATGTGGAGTGAGCACAGAGCTAGCACTTAGCAGATGCTTGATACATATTTAATGAATGAATAAACCGATTTTACCCAAAGCCACTCTTGGCTCTAAGCAAAATAGTGAAACAATGTCTTCGGTGCCCTTTATCAGTGATCATGTATTCAGATAGAGGTAGGGAAGGTAGGTGCGTATTGGCAGGTGTTCTCTTTTCTGTAGAAGTCTGTGCTAACTGCTGTCTTTTGCCATGTTTCATACATAGGTTCCTCACCATAAACTTAGTTCTTCAATGCTATTTCCAGTAGTTATATTATAAAGTCATAAGTTGAACCAGTTCCACTCAATGGTGACAAACACGGGTCAGTGTATACCTTCTCTAGAAATAGTTGATTTTAACAGAACACTGTGGGGATCCAAAACCATAACACCACAGTGTAGATGTCTAATGCTGGACTTCTGGGCTGAGGCAGATGGTGGGTGACATACATTGTTGAAGAGAATCCATGCCTGTAATTCTTCAAGTCATAATCCAGTGCTGGCTGATTTCCCTGTAGCAGCACTGGGGTAAATGTTCGGGTAGGAGAAAGGCATTTGTTGTTCCTGTAACAAAAACTATTTAATTCCTCAAATGTACGGTTATAATATGTATTTTTTAAGGGACACTAATTCAGTGGCTTCTCTCTCTCTCTCTGTCTCTCTCTCTCTCTTTAAACTGTTCAGTGATTTAAACTCTTAAATCTATTTGTAGTGGGAAAAAAGAATGTTACAAAGAACAATGATAGCTGACAAGATCTGCTGTCTATTGGTAAATTCATGATCTTCTCAACTGTGATTAACTAGGATCACAATCCCTTACAAAGAAAAATAAACTCAGAAATTAGTTACTGACAAGGAGAGGAGGTGACCTTGGCTTGCCCTCTGCCATCCAAGACCCATCCCTGCTATCAAGCTTGGCTTTAATGAACAGTGCCATGCACCCTGGTAGGCATCCTCTTCATCTCCACGCAGGCATCCATCCACTTTGGGTCTGAGAGATTGCTTCAGAGCTGTGGAAACTCATTGAGCCAGAGCATTCAGCAGAGGAAGAGGAAGGGAGTTAACTCTGTAAGAGCCATCCTCAATCAACAGGGTGTGGGAACTAGCACACAAACGCCTCAGCCCTCTGTACTCTGAACAGATGATTTTGGAAAGGATTTTGTATGTTTCTCAGTGATCCCAGTGAAGTGAGCCCTAACTTCCTACAGCAGTGACCTCAATAACTCACTTCTATAGACTTTTCTTTTTTCTTGTCTCAGTTCCTTGATTCCTTGTTTGTTGAGGATTTCTTCGTGGTGGTATGGCACCTCCTATATAAACTTTTTGCACTCAAGTCTTTTCTTAGCTTCTGCTTTGTAAAGAACCTAAATTAAGACAAGGATAAAAGGATACATGTAATGATAGTAGTGACACAATAATCTTTTTTTTCTTTTGGTGTCGGGAATCAAACTCACGGCCTTGCACTTGCCAGGCAGGTGCTTATGCCACTGAGCTATATCCTCGGCCCTACACAATAATCTTAAAGTACTTTTGTATGAGGAAGGACAACTTGCTATTTTTTATTTATTGAAGACAAAGGTAAAGAAAATGGCCTGTGAACTGAAACATGTGGGTCTTAGAGGACACAGATATTTATTTCCTGGAACAATGGCTCTGGACCAGTGACCTCTAATATGGCAGCCAGCACCGCATGTGGCTATTGAGACTGAAGAATGGGGTTTCAATGTAATTTAATCTTAATTAACTGAAATAGTAAATATTGTCAGTGGCCACTGCAATAGACAGCACAACTCTAGGCATTAGAAAAACCTCCTTATGAAAGTTTAAAACATGAATTTCATGGGTGACACTACTAGTACCTTATCTGATGCCTATTCTATTCGTGTTTTTAGCAGATCTTGATTTTATTTTCTGTGTTACTATATCTCCTCAAATAATATAAGCAAAGCCTGATTTCTTAGACTTCCTTGCAGCTGTGGGTGGTCCCGAGAGCATTTCATCCTGTATACAAGGTGGTGCCTGAAGCAGAGAAGACCTCTTGCTCTTTGCTCTTCCCTTGTCCCTGTTCTCCCTGCTGGATCACCCATGTGGTTGGTGGTACCGCAATCATCTTACCATCGGCATAAAAGAAACTATATGCTAAGAATGATGAAAGAATTGGATGGAAGAACCCCAAACCCTTCCTTGTCTTGCTATACCAGCCTTGGCCTCCCAGCTTCCAAATTTTCAGATAAATGAGACTTGCAGTAGAATGTGTCATAGTTGGCATAGATTATTTTACACAAGTTCTGGTTGAAGGTAGGTTAACACAGCCTTGTTAAACGTTCATATTGGATCGAGAGGTAGTAGAACTGATTATAAAACTCTACATAGGTATTGCTTGGGAAGCCTGGAAAATGAATATAAGCTACAGCTATAAACTAGAAAATGTGTTCTTTCTAGTCATTTATTCTCAAAATACCAACTATTAAGAGATAGAATCACTTTGGAATAACATAAGTCCTTTCCTTCTCAGGATTTATTAGATGTCTGTAGTTGGCTGAAAATATTTTTTGAGAGTGAAAGACAGATATACACTGATGGGGTTGGGAGCCCCTGGAGGGGCCGACACATGGCACACTTGACATGGTAAGGGCCCTGGGTCAAGAGATAACAGTGCCGGACTTGGCACTGAACAGAAAATTCCACACCTACATCAATTCCAACTGTAATAGACAGTTTTGCTGAAATTTTTCATAGATACCATGCAATACATTTTCAAATATTTAGTAAATATTTGGGGGTCACATCTGTTTCTTCCTACATGTAGATCACAAAATAACCATGATACATATACTTCTGCCACAGGAAAAAAGATATTTCACTCTCCCAGGCTTTCCTCGAATAAAGAGATTTTTGAACTGAGCTCCTTAAAATATCAATGCTCCATATTACTCCCCAGATACAGATATAAATCTTTATAATGGTGCACTTTACAAGCAGTACTCTGGAGTCTTTTCTGATTGGTAATCACAGTGTTTCCTTATTAATACTGTAAAAAATGTAAAAGGCATAAACATTTTGCAATCTATCTGTTCTTTCTGTATGGGCATACATCAGGCATTGCTTTAAGCATTCCTAATGGTTCACCCATCACATTTTTTATGAGTTTATATGGGAAGAAAATGGTACCAGAAAACTGAATTCAATGACTGCCATTCTATGAATAAATTCTGTTATCTTTGATACTCTGGGTATAATAAAAACATACAAAAGTTAAATTTCAGCATCCTTGCAGAGTTATGTCAACTGCTTTTAATGTCAATAAGACAGTGCTGTTTCAACCAATATCTTTTCCCTCCAAAAAATACTGCTTGATTTTCAGGTTATGTTTTCATTAAAACAACTTGTTTTTTAATAGCAAGATGCTGTGTATGTTTGCTAATTTATGTATAGTACAAAGTCTGATCAAAATGAAGTTACAATTTCACAACATGAAGCTCAGTAAAAATCCATTTATAGTTTGAATGAAAGATTAAAATAAAAGTCAGGTGCCCATAAAAGTGTGTTTATATAAGTTAGATTTGAAAATATCTTGGTAGACTAACTTTATAATTGGGCAGATTCTTATATATTTTTTTACTTACACACATTTCCCTGTGATTAGAGGGCATGTTTTATGTCGTGTGCTGTAGATAAATTCTGTTAGTAAGATTTTATCTTTAGGATCATTTAGGAGTTATTTCCTTGAAAAGAAATGTCCTAAGTACCCAATTCTCATATTTATGTCAAATCTATTGATTTGCTGTGCCTTTTTGACATTATAACAAGTTCTAATCTGTTTCTTTATGTAAATTAAAATTCTAGAGAACCTCAGGATTTTGAAAGCTCTGTAACTCTTCTGCCGCCTGGACCCCTGCCCACCCTGCACATGCTGATGGGTGATAAACCAAAGAAAGTATTCCAGGTGTTTGCTGAACAGAGATGCATCCCTTGTATTTTGTTGATATCTGGGTTGCTACACATTCTTAAACTTTGCCTGAAGGGAGGGTTCCCCATCATTTTCTGATCTCAACTGGTCCTTGACCCCTCTACAAGTAGGAAAAGAAGGAGATGGATTTAGACAAAAGTACATTTTGAAGTATACAAACCAAAATTTATTCCTGGTTGTAGTATAGTCTCAAGTATATATTTTCTTCTGGAAATAAGTAATTAAAATAAAAATGTCTACCTGACCTAAATACATGTCAAATAATCTCAATTGTTTCTTCGGCCTAGAGAGATAGTTTGTAATCTGGCTACAAGCAGATATTTCCTAAAAATGTAAAACTCATGGAAAGGAAATGCGGGATATAGGAACAGGATAATAGAGCAGGTTTTGAAGTCTCACTTAACTTCTTTTGGGGCCTTAACTGGCTTATTTTTATGACTGAGTTAAAATATCTTTTCTGGAGCTGTCACACCAGTCACCAATGCCATCTGAGAAAATGAGTGTTTTGTTTTCTTTAAAGGTATACATGAAGATACTTATTTGTGAAGAAGATTCTAGAGTTGGTACACTAGAAGGTTAATCCTGATTAATAGGTGCGGGGCTGTATAATTTTACCTCTTACCTGAGGTTGAGGATCTGGCCTATAGCCACCCTGCAATTATCACCAAGTATCAGGACACACTTTGTGTGCTGGTGGTACAGCTTCATTGGGTGTTGTTAATAACACCTTATCACCAGGATATGCCACTAAGCATCTCGTCTTCCAGAATCTCACTAACCCCTCTCTCATTTCCCCATCCTCATTGGCACCGTAAAGAATTTTTGCTTTCGAATATCATAAACTGAGATGTTTCCTTGCTCTCGAATGACTGTCGGCATTACAAAGGAGAAATTAGCATTGCTTGAGTCTGTTCACCTTGGGGAAGTTAAGCCAACATCAAAATGCTCATGGTCACGCGTTGCATAAACTGAGGGCTGGACTGTGGGTAGCTAATCTTTTCAGAATTATATCTTTATTCTTTTAATTCAATAAGTATCAGAAACTCCATACAATGCTTTCATTCACTTTTGGAAAGTGTGCTTATTGTGCATTCTATTTAGTTGCACCAATTGGTGAGAGTTTGATGCTAAAGCATAAGAATAACGAGGGTTTTAAAGATAGCAACCCTATTAGTTACTTCAGATTTCACTTGAAATCCGTGATCTGAAGATTTACACAAAGAGAAGCTTCTCATATAGGGTAAAATCCAACAAGTGGTACAGGAAGTTGAAAGAGTCAGAGGCTCTTTGGGCTGCTGACTCTCTAGACCCTCCTGTTTTCTCTGAACCAAAAAAATCCTTGCAAAGGACTTTGACTGCAGATTGCATTGTTAACCATTCCGGGGAGTCAAGGATTTACCAAGTACTTTCTGTATGTAGAAACTAATGGAGTTAGTTGTCTTGAAAATAAAGGAACTTTAGAAATAGGACTTAGCCCTAAATAAATCCAGTCTAAAATGAGAATTAGTGTCCAGCCTATCTTTGACATCAGTGCCTGGCATCCCACACATGCTTTTGATTTGGGACACATTGACACATTCCAAATACTATACCTATAGCAACTCCAAAGCAACTTGAGTTCCAATCTCACATAACCATAGCACCAACTCCAATCTCAACTCCAGTTCCTCTGGTATGACAGATCTCTCATACTGAGTACCTTGAAGATGCTAAGCATTGCAATGCATTCTTTATACATGTAATGTTATTTAATTCTGAAGTGCATTCTGCTTTTTCCCTGCTCTATCTTTTCTGCTAAATTGCATGTAATTTCCAGGGAACACCTTATACACTTGGGTTGAGATATATGACTACTCAGGTCACAAAACTTCTGTCTCAGATTTGAACTATATGCTCCCAAAGCCACTTAGAGAGTTTCAGTCCAGGACTGGTACATGCTTTGTAAGTTTGATAATGCTGTGATTAGAGAGGAATCTGAAGTAACACCCTGAGATATTGGAGTGCCCCGTTTCCTCAGTCACTCAAAGGCTTCCTATTGCTCTACTATGCTTAAAGAGTAGAAAAGTTCTCGAATACAGTTTCAACACATCTCTCTTGGGTCTACAACTTGTTTGCCAGATGGGCTTCAAGGTTCTACTGTCTTTAAGGTCTCTCAGACTGTGTGGATTTGTTGTGCCTGAGAAGGGAACTGACTTGGACTTCCCCTGAGAGCTGGTTCCTATCTGCAGAGCTATGAAGAGTTACTGGGGACTCCTGGCTCCTCCCCTTTCTGAGGTGACCGCACAGGTTCAGAGTGCTAATTCTCTGGACATCTTTAGGTCAAGACTACTGGCATGTTCCTTTAACCTGGCGTTCTCCCAAACAACACATGTTATCCCAATGGTATTCGTGAAGTGTGCTTAGAATTTTTCTTTTTTCAGTTGGAGGAGAAGTTACACAAGTTTGTGCCACAGTAGATCTCATAGTACTTTTGAAACTCTTCCTTTTGTTTTATTACTAATTAACATAGGGAAAGGCCTTAAACATTCATTTCTGTGGCATGGAAGAGGTAACACTCCAAAAGTAGTAAAGAGTGGGTCCTCCAGGAAAAGCCTGTGCCCCAACCCCTGAACCCCAGCCTCTGCCCCCTGCATAAGAGAATAGTGAATGTTTCAAGACAGGTTTCTGCTCTGGCAAAATCCCAGATATTGCAGGGTAAACCAGAGTCCCATAGCCAGGTGCGTCCGGCCTGAGTCACCATGCCAGGCCAGGTGAGGCTCTGAGGTGGCACCTGCTTGTGGTTGGCAAGACTTCTGAGAGGGCTGCCTAATCCTGAATAATAATAATAATAATGACAACAATAGTGGTGATAATGGAGGGCTTTAGGTGTGCAAAGCATGGTTCAATCCCAAAAGGTCCAGGAACTCTACCAAACACCCTGATAAGTATTATTATCTCTTGGGAGGGCAACAGGTTTACCTTGTAGGCAAATGCTCTGTGTGTGTGTGTGGGGGGGGGGAGTGGTGTAAAGCACCGGAGAGGTAACAAGAGTAGGTAACAATAGTGGTAGCAAATGCTAATAGCTATAACAAAGAAAAATGGCAACAGTCACGCTTGAAGAATCAAGGTTAGTTAAAGGAGATTCTTTTTTTCCTTATCTCTTTTGGGCCAGGAATTATCATTGCCACCAACAGCTCACAGGCTCATGTTTTAAAATAAAGAGATAAGCACTATCTGAAAGGCTGTTTTCTCTGTATGTGTGGCAAGACTGTGTGATCTACACAGGGCACACTCAAGAACCTCTGGTGACTGGCAAGTAATGTTACTAAGTGAGCACAAATGCAAGACAAGAATAGTTCAAGTAAAGTGAGATTGAGACAACACACGCCAGCTTACGCTTGTTTTTAGTACCACAGTAATAAGAAGGTGGGGCCTGTGGCAAACTAGAGGGAGAGCCCTGCTCTACTCAGGTCCAGCTGATTTTGGCCCATGATTCCAGACCTTCCAATTTTTTTTTTTTTTTTTTGTACCAGGGATCGAACTCACAACCTTATGCCTGCCAGGCAGGCACTTACACCACTGAGCTAAATTGCCAGCCCTATTTTTTGAGAAAGGGTCTCACTATGCAGTTCAGGCTGGTCTTGAACTCACTTTGTAACCCAGGCTGGTCTCAAACTCACAATGATCCTCCTGCCTCAGCCACCTGAGTGCTGGGATTAAAGGCGTGCACTACCACGCCCAGCTGACATTCCAATTTTTGAAAGAAACTGGACATCCAAATTTTTGTGAAAAATCTCTGGAATTTCTCTCCTAAGGCAACCCTTCAGATAGCCCAAATTTTAAAGATGTTTAGCTTCATTAAACACATGGAGTTAGATGCGACAGAGTTGGCCTTGTCAAACACTAAATAAATCAATAAAAAAAAAATCCCTTTGGCTATTTTCACATGAAAATAGATTTCGTGTGAAAAAACAAAAAGACCAGAAACCTATTTTGATGCATACATTATATCCCCCCCAAACCTGGTAAAACTCCTAACTCAATGTAAGTGGGCAATGAATTTGTGTGAGGAAAGAAGAAAGAATAAAAGGAAAGAAAGAACAGAAGGGAGGAAAAAGAATGAGGGGTAGAGCAGTAATGAAAAGGGGTGCAGTGGAGGAGGAAATCTAGAAGAGATAAGATTCTGTGCTGGCTGCGGTATGTCTGGAGTAGCCTGGTTGAATCTCATTTCTCCCCCTTTTCCTCCATCCTGGGTTCATCTCGCTGTTCTCATCTGATCACACTCACAGCCACGCCTGGGCCTGGATACCCCAGTCCCCTGCATTGGCTTCCTTTATCGCCTTGCAAAGCGGATGCACAAATATGTGTGGCGTAGAGAACAAAAACTACATCGGACAAGCAAATTACTTTGCCCGCACTGTCCATGCCCTCTTACTATAGTGAGCACCAATTCACTGATTTCCTCGACCTTATCCTTGCTATTTTGGCTATTCTGGGCCTATCCCAGTCTGGTGTGGGAGTATTATCTTTATTTCCATCTCACAGATGGAAAACTAAGGTCAGAGAAGTTATTTCACCTACTCAGGAAATCAAGACTGTCATAGGAGAAGATAGAGAATGTCCATTCCAGGCCCTCTAGTCTTACCATCCCATATTCTGGTCATTACAGTGATGTTTCCCAAAGTTAGGCACTCTTTCTGGTTTTTGCTATATTTGTATGAGCCCACACAACTGTGCGCTTTATTTGACTTTAAATAATGCATTCTAAAAAGAAAGTCATGGGACTATTATGAATTAAAAGTGTCACTTGCCACAAATAAGAAATAGCTGGAAAATTAAATATGTCACAGAATAGGGGTTTTGAAGTCTTTATTTTATACGGTAGCCTGGCTAAGGCTCTGAGTCTGGGATCTACTCTCTTGGTTCAAAAGAGAAACTTGGAAATGTTAAAGAATGTTACAGATCTAGTGGCGCTGACACTTGGCTTTGACTCACCACGTGGCTCTGAAGATAATGGAGTCTAGGTCAATGACTTTGTTACAGTGAGATTTAACCTTACTTAGTGGCATCTATCTACCTTCTCAAATATGGTTCACCATCCCCAGAGCAGAGCATGTGAAGCGTCCCATTGTCTTTTCTGCCTTCTTCCCCTGCCACAGGCCCCCAACCCACAAGGTCACTAGGGGTGTCCTTCTAGTGGGTCAAAGGGATGAATCAAGCCAGGCATGATGGCACACACCTGTTATCCTAGAACTCTGGGAGGCTGAGTCAGGAGGATTGCAAAATTGAGTCCAGGTTGGGCAATTTAGCAACTTAGGGAGACCCTCACTATAAATGAACAGGGCTGGGCATGTAGCTTGTGTGAAGAGTGCGTCTTCAGAACAGGACAGGAACATAGGGTCAGGTTGAGGTGGCCATATTTTGAGAAAATACACTTGGCGGTAACCAGCAAAAGCAAGAAAGTCTTTTTGCTTTGGCCTCCCCTGACTTTTCTCTGTCTCACCTTCCATGAGACCCTCTGAGACCATTTCCATTTCATTTTCTATCCCTCAGCATTCACAAAGGCTTCCTTACTTTGTTAATGATGTTTCATGGTACTTTTTATATTGTTACATGACATAACTTTTAGGAAATAGGGAGAATGAAAGAGACTTTGGAGATGACTCCAAATCTTTGAGCCTGGGGAGTTGAGACCTTGGAGGAAGGTGGCGAGGGGGAGGTACCAGTTTGGGTGCTTATGCGCAAGGGACATCCGTAAACTGCATCACTGGCCATTCATGACAGGTGACAAGGTGTGCGTGTGGAGCTGGGGACAAATTATTAGGGACTGGGGAAGGCGTCCACACTGCATTTAGATCTCCCAGTGGGGGTGGGGGTCCTCCACCCCTTGACAGCAAGCATCTGCCCTGACCATTCTCCCTGACGTGAGAATATGCAAGCGTGGGGGCTCACCGCAGGAATGTCCATCTGAGTGGTGCACTTGACCCAGCTCTGTGTGAGCTAATTTGTAAATCAGCTGGTACCTTGCTTTTATTTGAGATAACAATTTTATGCTAACTACCTTACTAATGATCATGATTTATCATTGACTTTTCAGCATTCAGATAAAAGAAATCCTTTCAAAATGTGGGAGATTATCACCTGAACCTGGTTCACAAGTGATTCCTTTCTGTCAATATTCCAGTGAGAGGGGGAAACTTTTGTTTACATAACACACCCAGGAGATTACAGAGAGCAGAAGACCCCTGTCAAACATGACTATAAGTAAAACATATCTAAACACACACAACTAACTCCCTGTGAAAGATGAAGGGAAGAAGAAAGTTGATTATACTGCCAAGATTTGAATTTTAGCACAAGGGCTTTCCACAAGACTCAATGCTAAACATTGGGTCTGAACAAAATTTAAAATGCACCTATACACGTTTCAAAACCTCATTTAAAATAGTTGTTCAGATTATAAGATACAGGCATGAAAAAAATGATAAAATAAAGGCATAAAGCCTGATTTCTTTCTAGAAAATATGCATTTATTCCAGGCAAGGTGCTAGATATACTAGTATGTAGAAATTTACAATCTTCCAAGAGAAACACACATTAAAAATGATGATAAAAGTAGACCAAAGGAACTGAAAAATGAGAGGTGAACTCAGGTGCTAAATAATTCATTTTTTTATCAGTTGCAAAGGGAAGGTCTATATAAGAGGTGAAATTGAATTAGGTCTTGAGGGATGGGTAGGACTTTGTAAAGAGGCAAAGGGGGAGAGACAGTGAGAGCAGAGATAAGACAAGAATGTGCACACCTGTTTGCAGACTGTGATAGGAACTGGGGTGTGATGTGTGTTTGCGGGGACAGTACAGAATATAAGGTGGGAAGATGAGCAGGCGCTCTTGTGAAGGCCATCAAATTGTGTTTGGATTTACTCAGCAAGTCATGGGCAGCCATGAATATTTTGTTTTTATTTGTTTGTTTTTTATTTAAAAAAACAATAAAAACAGCGATATACAACACTTGGGAGGCTAAGACAGGAGGATCCTTGCAAGTTTGAGACCAGCTGGAGCTATGAAATGAGTTCAAGACCAGCCTGAACTGCATAGGGAGAGGCTGTCTAAAAACAAACAAAGAAACAAGGATACAAAATTTCAAAATAAGATTGTAGAAGAGTAACAATGGTTAGTACATTGCTGGATTGTTATCTTCAAAGTAGTTGCTCATATTACAAGATATAGACATGAAAAATTGATCAAACAATGTAGGCACAAATCTTTCTTTTCAATGAACTAATAGCGATTAGTAGTATGACTATCAACCATGGCTATTTTCATTTAGAAAGAAAGATAATATTTACATTGGTCCTAGTAAAATGATCTTTCATATGTCTAATGCTAACTTTGCTTTTTTCCTCTTTTTTTTTTTTTGGTGTGTCTTCTTATAGGTGGTATACTAAAACAAAGGCTATTTCTTTCGGTGAGACTCCATGTATTTACCCGGCCAACAACTTGGATGGTTCCAGTGACTGAAGTCCAGCAGAAAGGAAGAAAAAAGGTTGTCCTTCCTTTGCATTTCTAGTTCTTATCTTTTTAATATGTGGGACATTACTGAGATGCTTGTAGTAAGAAAGAGAGGAGAAATCATATATATCAGACTGTCCATTCTCTAAGAAGACATTTTTTGCCAGGTGTGGTGGTGCGCACCTGTAATCCTAGCACTTGGGAGTCTGAGGCAGGAGGATCCTTGCAAGTTTGAGACCAGCCTGGGCTACAAAGTGAGCTCATGAGCAGCCTGAACTGCATAGGTAGACCCTGTCTCAAAAGACAAAAAAAAAAAAAAAAAAAAAAAAAAAAAAAAAAAGAGAGAGAGACTTTTTTTGGGGTGGGGAGCAGGACCCTTCAGATCAAATTAAGTAATACAAATATATTAATTGAGTTGAGCTGGGCTGAAAATGGATCCTTATCTTGGTACAATTACATGGTATAATCTGTGCTTCCAGTTACACCATTTTTCCCTTCAAGAGGAAGATCAAGCATGTAAACATTCTTAAATAGGCTTGGAAATTAAGTGTGGCCATTGGTATTAAGGGAAATAAGAGGCATGCTATCATTAATGCATACGCTTTCCAGGGCCTTTGAAGACGCTGCATTCCTGCTCAGGAGTGGAAGGGAAGGCAGGACCTGGAGACCAACCGATGGGGGATATTTTGTTGCACACTGAGGCTTTTGCTCAGGTCACTGGCCCTGCAGACATGGGTTTGATGGTGGTGAGGGTGGAGATGTCACAGTTCTCAGAGGGACTGTGCTACAGAACATTCCCGGCCCGCCTCAACTCTTCGCTCCCCTTTCCCCCACCCACCTAACAGATCTACCCAGGCCCAGGTAGGAAGGCTCCAGCCCTCTTGGTCTGCCTCACCCCAGCACTTTCACCCTCTGCACCAGAAATGAGAAACAGTCTATAGTTCTTAGGACTGAACTTTTAATTTTCAGATCTAGTTTTGAACACATCATCAGAAAGAGAAAATTGTAAAGGTTTTCCTTTTTTTCTTTTTCTTCCCATTTCCCCTCTTTTACATTCTCTCAAGAATCTTTTTATCTGAGCTCCCTGGGGAGGTGCAGTGACACTGTGGGAAGCATTCTAGTCTCTGTCAGGTGGTGGGAGGGTTCCAATTGTCAGTTTAAAAAATAATGATCTGTAGCCAATTAAAGAGCTGAGAGAGCCTTATACTTGTGAGTGGGTGATTCCTTTAACCGGGTAATTCTTTTAAGCGGGTAATTCCTTTAAACAGGACCCTTCACGGCCCTGTAAAACTGAAGACCATCAGGAACTCTTGAACTGTTTCAAATTGTTTTCAAATGGGTCTGAATGCTGTTGAGAAATGCATAATTTACGACCTTAACACTTGATTAGGTGTTAAACGGCTGTCGGGAGAGATGTCCTTGGTAATCCAGTTACCATCTAGACTCTAATTATCACTTCACAGAAGAAGGAAGGCTGGGTAATTGAGAACCAAAATTCTTAAAGGGCTTGAAGTGGCCATTTTCTTATGCAGTTAAGCAAATTATTTCTCTACCTAGAAGGTGTCTAATTGGTACGAATTGATGGGAAGAAAGAAATGGCGGTATGATTTTTAGGAGTGAGTTCATTGGGGGCTCTAACCAAGACAACTGAAAGTTACACTGAGTACTAAAAGGTCTCCCTCAATTTAAAAATTTCACTTTATTTAAAATATGTGTTAAAGGACAGAGAGAAAGAAAAAGCAGGAGACAGCCAGGAAGACAGAATGTAATTAAGAGCTGATGGCCATACCTCTCTCCTGTCTGTCATTACTGAGGATTTGTTCTCAGATGAGACCCCATTTCACCTTGTGCTAGTTCCCATTGATCACTATCAATTATTTAAGCCACAAATGCTGTGCCATCCATTAAGCCAAGAATGGGAATGATAAGCCAGAACTGTCTGAGAAGGGTCCTATGCGCACCGAATTCAGTAGGAAACAAGTAGAGATTCCAGTCTGTGGCTTTTCCTTTGAACTCCTGCCCTCCATACCCAATCTTAAAGGGAGCCCTATGCATATGTGCATATTCATAAATGTCTACACAAAGTGGTATGGGTTGGGGAATGGGAGTATAAGATATGACCCTTATCTTCATCTGTTTCCATTCCACCCAAACACTGAGGAATAGATAGTGTTAGGGTTTAGAGGAGGTTAGTAACCAATGTCTCTGTCTTGTCCTTACAAATTTGGGATGGTTAACAGATGTTAGAGAGTGAAGCTATTAGATTGCCTTGATTACTAATAAAGTTGATAGGAGAATGTGGGTTAGATCTATGGCCAAGTGAGTTTACCTTTTCACCAGTGAAATCAGCACTTAGCTACAGTCACTGGCTCAGCTGGTCAGCTGTAAGTAAGAACAGACCAGACTATACATGTCCTCTGTTAGGCTGTCTCCAGGAGAGCTTCTTTCTAACTCTCCAACCAGAGAAGTCACACCTGCTGTGGACAAGTATGAGTGGGCAGTGAGGCCCAGAATGTCATTCCCTTCGGAATGGAAACACGAGGCTCCTACCTATATGAGAGAGTCCCGGAACCCGGTAAGTGGAGACTAAATGAGGTGTTTAATTCACTGCTTTCATATGTTTGAGGTCAGAACTACAAACCTATTCACTGTTCTAAAAACTAATGTATAGATCCAACACATTCCAGAGTCACTATCCTGTCATGCCTAAGATGCAGGGATAGACATCCTTGATTGCTAAGTGTCGATCTGGCATCGAAAATGTAATGGTGAACAGGACAGGTTTTTTTTAGGTCCTTCTGACTTATTTCTCTCTCTCCCTCTCGAGTCTCTGTCTCTCTGTCTCTATCTCTGTCTGTTTGTCTCTCTCCCTCCCCCCACTGCATGGCAAATGCAATGCATATTTATTATATTTGGAAAATACAGAGATTTAAAGAAAAATAATACCCATTAGCTCATCATTCCAAGTTACCACTGATACTATTCAGTTTTTAAAAGAGACTTTTCTCCTGTAAACATTGTTTACTCACAAAATTCCTTGTATAATATATGTGGAGCTTTATGTACTGTTATCTTCTTATATGCTGAATAATTATCATGTTACAAAATCAATTTAAAACTAAGATGTTTACATAGAGGAAACACTTCAAGATATGGCACAAACAAAGATTTCCTGAGTAGCACTCAAATAACTCAGGAAATAAAAGCAAGAATTGATAAATGATGTATCAAATTAAAAAGCTCTTGCACTGCAAAGAAAACAAAGCGAAACGACAGCCTACAAAATGGGAGGAAATTTTTATCAGCTATTTGTCTGACAGAGGACAATTTCTAGAATATGTAAATAATTCAAAATAACAGCAAAGAACAAGTAATCCAATCAATAAATGGGCTTAAATTCTGGAGGGACACTTCTGTAAAGAATAAATACATGAAAAATTAAAAATGTTCAACATCTTTAGCCCTCAGGAAAATGTAAATCAAAACTACATTGAAGACAGGTGTGGTGGAGCATGCCTGTAATTCCAGCACTCAGGAGGCTAAGGCAGGAGGATCACTTCGAGTTCAAGGTCAGAGTGGGCTACAAAGTGAGTTCAAGGCCAGGCTGAACCATATAGTGAAAACCTGCATCAATAAAGAACAACAACAAAAAAAAAAAACAAAAAACAAAAAAACAAGAAACCCAAAAACTACATTTAGATTCCAACTCACCCTAGTCAAAATGACTGTTATAAACAAAACAAAGCAAAACAATGCTGGTGAGGATGTGGAGGAAAAGGAACCTTTATACATGATTGGTGGGAATGTAAATTAGTATAGCCACTAAGGAAAACAGTAGAGAAGCACCTCAAAACACTAAAAATAGAGCTACCGTATCATTCAGTTATACCTCTCCTGGTTATATACCTGAAAGAAGTGAAATCAGCATACAAAAAGATACTTCATACTCAACATTTACAATTGCCAAGGTATGTAATCAATTTAGGTGACAAGCAAGAAATGAATGGATGAAGAAAATATGGTATATATACATAATGGAGTATTAGTAAGCCATGAAAAAGAAGAAAATCTTGAATGACCAATGATGTTGAATTTTTTTTATATATTTGTTTGCCATTTGTATTTCTTCATCTGAAAAGTGCATGTTCATCTCAGATGCTGGGTCTTTGAATTTTAGGGGTCTGATTTCTTTATACATGAAAGGGAAGGAAACTGCTTAAAAGGAAAGAACAACTAGGGTAGGGGAAAGGAGAAAACAAGGAAGGGAAAAATATATATGATAGCTAAGATTATTATATTACTAATTATATCAGTTCATTGAAAGGAACATTTAGTGCTTGTATTTTTTGAACAATTTTGCATGCCAACATCTAGTAATCTGAGCAACTATTCTGAAGATAACAATATGCAATATAATAACCATTGTTAATGGTATGGTTTGTGTCTGGGTGGCCCCCCAAACCTCATGCAGTCATGGAGGCATCTGAATCTAGCGTTTGTGATTGGTTCATTGTCTAGTGCTGGGATTGGCAGTGTGAGTGCTGCACCTGCCCAGGGGTGGAGGCAGCATACAATATAAGGGAGGGAAGAAGGGGTGTCTTTTCCTGTTTCTCTCTTTTGCTCCTGTCCTTAGTGGCCACCATGAATGGTTGCCCCTCAGTCACGCCACCCTGTGTTGGAGCCAGCTGAGTATGGACTAAAACCTCCAAAAGCTCTAAGATAAATAAACCTTTCCTTTCCTAATTTTGGGTGTCAGGTGTTTTGTCTCAGCAAGGAGAGAAAAGTAACCAAGATGGTTAATTTTCTATCATCTTGTTTTGAAATTCTGTATTATTTTTGTTTTTTCTATTCTCTTTAAAATATAAAAGAATTGAAAAAACAGAAGAAAATCCTGTCATCTGCAGGAAAATAGATGAACCTGGAGTTTATCATATTAAATGAAATAAGCTAGGAACATAAAGACAAGTATGTATTTTCTCTCATATGTGGAAAAAAACCCAAAATGAAAAACAACAACAACAACAACAACACAAAACAGCCCAAAATCAACAGCCTCTAAGTAGAAGAGGGACTAATAGGGAAGGAGAAAGAGACTGTTGGAAGGGAGGAGAGAGAGGACAAGAGCGAGTATTAGGGCGGGTGGGCTCAGGTAAACTACTACATATGCATTTATGGAAATGCTGTAGAGAAACCTATTAATCTGCATAATTAATATGAATTAATAATGATAATTTAAAAACTAAAATAGAGCCCATTGATTTTCGAACTATAAATTATTGTGGACAGTTAAGGGATTAGTACTGTGAGGCTATCTCAGTGGGGAGAACATAGCCATAATGACCGGGACATACATAGTGGACACCTAATAAATATTTGTTGGTGGGATATGAACTCACTTTGTGTTTTTAAATAATTTTCAGCAAATATTTGCTTAGTATGTTACTTCAGGAGGAGTATGCTATGAAATAGTGCATAATTAAAGTCATTTTATTTAAAGTGTCATAATTTTTAAAGAAAATGCACTTGAAACAAAATATTTTAAAAAATAAAAATACGATTTTAGTGGGTTCATAGAATTTCACTCAGTATGCTTATTTTGGTGTATGTTGGTTATTTCCAGCATTGTTTATAACAAAGAAATTTATTATATGTAAATATTTGTTTGCTTCTCTGGTTGTTTCTTATTTTTTTCTTTTTTAATGGTTTTTAAAAAATTTTTTGAGACAGTCTCCCTGTGTAGTTCAAGCTGGCCTTGAACTCACTATGTAGCCCACACTGACCTCAAACTCACAGCGATCCTCTTGCTTCACCCTTGTGAGTGCTGGAATTACAGGTGTGCACCACTATACACAGCTTGTTCTGGTTGTTCTTAGAGTAGAGTTGCTAGGGTTGATGTTTGGGTGTCTTACAGCTGCAGTGTGTTAGGAACTATTTAACAACAGGATTGTCAGAAATAAAGCTTTGATTTGTAGGACTTGCTAATTTTTGTGGTGTAGCTATTCCTACTAGCAGGGATTTCAAGCTACCAATGGTTTAATATTTGACTTACAAAATCCCTGAAAATGTAACCGTCTGTTCAAGTGTACTAGAACAACACTGTAAGGTTAAAGATACCTGGTTTGCTGTTTCATTACAGAAAGCTTGCCCCTGATTATGCCCTTTCCACAGCACCTGAGTGTGAGACATCTTCAATCCTGCCTGATGGCCTGGCAGCGCCAGACAGGACAGCTGCCAAGGTGAGAGGTAAGTAAACTCCGAGTTCTTCCACATGCATGAGGTATCCAGTACACTCCAGCCGATGTACAGGAGAAGTAAGATTGTCCTTAAGAACTCTTCTACACACATAAATATTGTAAAGGGGGAAATTAAACTCAGAATTTGTTTTAGATTTTATGTAAGACCAAGTCCAAATATTTGCTAACCAAAATAGTTTCTCTCTTTTATCACTATCCTTCATGTAGGTAGTGTGCTATTAAATCTGACAGTCCATCTTGTATGCACAGAGAAACACAGCATCATGGAATGAATGGATGGGGACCTTGGAACACTGCAGACCATGGTAGTTCACAGAGAACTCTAGCCCTGGTGAAGGCGCTCACCAGCTCTGTAACCTTAAGTCACTCCCTGAATTTTCTGTTGGCACTCTGTCTAAGAACTAGAATGAGCCTTGAAGTGGAAACTGAATTTTGCTACTTGGTCTCCATTCGTATGTAGGACCTATAACTTGCTTCTAACCTAAACGTGGTGAAGATGGTGGGATGGCCCTCTAGTGTTTATATTAACGTTATTAAGGCTCTATCTACCTCTCAAGTCACTCTTGGTCTCCTGCTGGCTTTGTCGTGAATTGTGTATGGAAAGTTCCCCGTGTCAGGGACAGGCAGGCAGCTTCACTCTTACCATCACAACAAACTGAGTGCACCTGGACCCAGAACAGTCCCAGATTGAACCTCCTCACGAGGACGCAATCTGGCCATCATCTTGATTGCAGCCTGGTAGAACCTGGAAGCAGAGTCCAGAGAAGCCCAATTGCAGTTCTTTGCACACACAACCATGAGACGGTTGTGTTACTTTTAGTAGCTAAGCTTGTGTAGTTTATTTCAGAGCACCGGCCAACTGTTACGGCGTTTTCCACTGTATCCTGACTCCCCATCTCTTCTAGCCCGTGGCAAATGTAAGTGTGTTCCTTCTCCCTCTAGATCCCTCTGTATGCTCTTTCCTCCTGCTCTGGGCCTCAGGAGCCTGACTTCTAGGGAATGCATCCTCAGAGCTTCCTTGACCTCTGGTTTTGGATTGGCATTGAGTTGAGGTTAGGAAGTAGGAGGCTGAAGGGTTCTATTCTGTGGGAGTGTAGACTGAAAAATACCAGTTTCCTTATTGAAGGGCCCTGGCTCCTGTCAGGTGGCTTTGCCCTGTGGCCCCACGTCTCACTGTGTTTTTCCTTGTGCATCCTTTCTCATGACCCTCAGCTTTAGGGCTGGGACAGACTTTTTTTTTTTTTTTTCTTGCTAGTCTTTGATGTTTCACTATTATTTTCCCCTTGTTTACCTCTTTTATCCTGACTAAATCTTTGTCAACAGTCACTTCATTAAAGTCTCCAAACTTCTCCTGTATAAGCTTATCATTTTATTTTATTTTATTTTTTTTGTGGCACCAGGGATCAAACTCACAGCCTCACGCCTGCCAGACAGGCACTTAAGTCACTCAACCAAACTCCCAGCCCTAGTTTTTTGAGGCAGGGTCGCACTATGTAGCTCAGGCTGACCTTGCACTCGCATTGTAGCCCAAGCCGGCCTCGAACTCACAACGCTCCACCTACCTCACCCTCCCGAGTGCTGGGATTAAAGGCGTGCGCCACCATGCCTGGCTTATTATTTCTTGCCGAGACCCTGGATAATACAAGGCATTGTTTCAGTTCCACACTCTCACACCAGGGGTTCCCATGTGGTTTCTCATGCCTAGAAAACTGTTTTCCCTGGTTACTCTACCTTTACTTAGCTTGGTAGGTCTCAAAGCGTGGGCCCTGGGCCTGCAGCATTAGTATCCATCTAGCAACTCATAAGAAATGCAAGTTCACAGGCCCCAGCCAGACCTACTGATCCAAAAACTCTGGGGCTGCACTGGCGATCTGTGTTTTAGCAAGCCCTTTAGATGTTTCAGAGGCAATCTGAAATTTGAGAAAAACCGAAGGAACTTGCTATCATCTTATTTAATATCCAGTTTAGACTTTTAGATTTCAGTGGTTTGCTTTTTTACGTTTTTCGTGGCACCTTTGTCTTCCCTGTGGGTACAGCACCTGTAGTCATTTTATCAAAATTTGTTTTCCTGACATCCCACGAGCCCAGCAGTCCAGGGTCTGCTTTGCTCATGTTGGAATCATTCCTGCTGTGTCTGGAACATGAACTATTGTGGGTGTGCAATTATTATTTCTTAAACAAATAGATCAAATGAACCATTTGGGCCTCAGCTTACTTATTTGTGAAAAGATAATTGGCTGACTTTGTTCAGGATAGATTGGTTAAGTTGTAGATTTTGGCTCTGGTCAAAAATTCTGCTTTGCAAATATCTATATTGTGGAGGTTAATTCTCATCCTTTACAACCATTTTTATCCATAATCACAAAGTTGCTGATTTACACAAAATATGCTATACAACATAGTTTACTTTGTAAGTAGCTTAGAAAACAGTTTGGATGAATTACTTTCAGAGTTCTAGCTAAATAAACTAACCAAAAAACACATATACTATTGTTCAACTCAAACTACTTAATTTGCTCCATGTTAATTACATATTTTTGATATATCTATTTGTTCATTCACCCACTCACTTATGCCTTGCAAAAAATATTTATTCTGTATCTGAAATAGTGCTTTGGACATGGAATAGTAGTATACCCCACAGCAGGTACAAATGGCCAGAACTGTTGTACTGTTTTTTGAAACCATAAACTGTAACCTAATCTTTTGGACATAATGACAGTGGGGTAATGATCCAAGATGACTTTGTTTACTTGTGGTGTTCATGCTCCTGAAAGAGCTTCTTGGACTTCTGACTCAGAAATACATGGGAGCCACTGGAGATTTGAGTGGAGGTATGGCAGGGACATGCATATTGTACAGGGCTTCTCCTGGGTGCTGTGTGGAGTAGAGTGAGAAGGACAGAGAGAAGGTGAAGGCACCTGTTAGAAATTACAGTGACTCTGATCCAGGTGAGGGCGGTGGGGTCAGGGTGGTAGTATCACAAGTGGAGGTGTAGTCAGCTTCTGGATATATTTTGAAGACAGAGCTATTAGGCTTTGCTGGCAGAGATGGTCTGGAGTAAAAGAGAGAAGGCTCAAATAATGTGTCTGTATTCCAGTTTTGCTCCACCTTATATCCATTCTTTAGCACATCTTCTTTAGGGTTGTTTCCATCAGAAGGCAAGCATTTCTTGTGGTCTGAAGTTGCTTTGGGCAGCTCTCATGTCTGTGTACTCTTTTATGTTTACCTAATGGTAAAGAAAAGAATCTTAGAATGACAACCCCTTGGTCCTTAGGGGCTCATGTTCCATCATTCATTAGTCTGCTTAGGTGGTGGTCTCATTCCTGCTTCGCCTGCCATGAATCATATTCCCGTTGTGTCAATTGCTGTGGCTTAGAGAGTGGGTTACACTGATAAACCCGAGAATATACACTGATTGGCTTAAGCAAATACATGGCTGGATGGAACTGCATATGGGTGCATTAACAAATCACATCTCCAAAATTTTGCAAGTGAAATGATAGTGTTTATTTTAACATAAGCAGGTAAACTCTGCATGTCTATTAAAACTGTTCTTAGTTTTATTTACTTAGTCAACAGTAAAACTATTCTTTATTCAATTATAAATCAATGGATAATACATGAATCGGCATATATGTCTGGGAAGGACAAGACAAAAAGAAACAAACGAAAGGATTATTTTAAAAGTCTGGCTTTTAACATAGTAAAAATACATCAGAAAAATGAACCTTCCCCTAAAAATAATGCACAATTAGAAGTAAAATTATCACACCCAAATTTGGAAGAAAATGCTATCAACTAAAAATATATATTAAATCCCTATGAAAAATACAGCCAAAATTTCATTTGATAATTTCATCATTTCATTTTGCAAAATGGTAACTGTGGCAACTGAATATGCTGTAAAGGTCTATACCTCCATGTGCACCTCAATTAGTGGTAGGTTATTTATTCGTTATTCTTTCATGTAGGCCAGTGAGCAGTTACATTGAACAAAGCTTCCCCCATCCTCTTCCTATTTCTCTCATTTCTTTTGGTTTGGCAGGTGCCTAGATTTTCGTCTTTGTACCGGAAAATGAAACAACAGATGATCTGGTAAAAACAACAATGAGAACAAAATTCCATGTACAACTATAACTAACAACATGAAATGAACAGCAATTCACTTAATACTCTTTATTATTAATTCATAGCTAATGATTTATAAGTGAAGAAGAAAGTACGTAAGTCTTAATGAATATGGCTGATTGGTATAGTAGAAGTAGGGCTAGTTAGAATTCAATTTTATTTTATTTTGGCGTGTGTGCTTTTTGTCTTTTTCCCCCAAAGTAAACCCTTTATTTTTGAGGGTTCGCTATTGGATATTTGAAGGAGTTTTTGTTCTGAAAGAGCTTGCCTGAGTTGAGGGGTTTTTTTCCTCTTAAATGTTCATCACTTATAATAAATGATTTTAGGATGGTTTCTTTCTCTTAAATTGACTTGAAACAACTCTGTCCTTAACAATATAATACAGAAAATGGAGACCCATAAAAGCTGTTGTGAGACTTAGGTCCAACTTGATTCTCTAAAATGATTGGGGAAATAATATAGACAGCCATTGTAGTGCAACTAGTGTAACAAACATCTGAAAAGATGCTGACTAAAAACAGCAAGCATTCATTACTTCTTATGATCTATGCATCTCCTGGACTGAATACTGATCTGGCCTGGGTTCCCTCATCCTCAGCTGGAGGGTTGGCTGGGGCTGGCTGGTCTAGCACGGCCATGGCTGGGACCAATCACCTTGGTTCCATGTTTCCTTTCTCCTTCCAGCAGGCCAGGCCTGACTTTTTCACAGGGCAGAGTTCTGTCCAGTGGAGAGTAGAAACGTGGAGGACCTCTCAAGGCATAGGAACTGGGTTGGAACATTATCACTTTGAGCTTACTGTATTTGCAAAGCAATATGGATTCAAGAGTGGGAAAATACATAATGCCTGGCTGGTGGTGTGGTGATGAGGCACTGCAAACTTCCATTGGATACAAGAGGAAAAGAATTGAGACCATTTTTAAAAATTCATCTACCACAGGAAATTTGAGTAAGCTCAGCTCGCATGACAAACACCTTCTTTTTAGGGGGGAGAGTAGTACAAAAATAAACATTATGTGTGAAAGAAGTTCCCATACCCAATTTAGAAACAATCTGGTTTATTGAAATAGAAGCATCCCCCCAAATATTGCTTTTTTATTTTTTTCATTTCTGCCATTTGTGGACATTTCCACTACATGAGAGAAACTTTCATATTTAACTTACTTCTTATTTTAATTGTACTTGAATAATTTTGGCCTTTTCGGTAAAGATATTACCACGGAGTTCAGGCATATCATACCATGAGAAGTCATTTTCTATTCTTCTACGTATGATTTTGTAGGTGTCTTTAAATTAATTGCTATCCATAGTGGAGTAATTGAAATTATTTTGTGAAAAGGAAGGCTATGATTCAATTATTCACGTTTTAAAGGAATACTGAGTACTGCTGGGTAACAGAAGAGGGGGAGTTGCTTAGGATACAGTGGAGAGTAAGACAGCATCCTCATTCTCAGGGAGCGGACGTCCTGCCAGGATGGACAAGAAGCAGGCAAACAGCGCCTGGTTGAGAGAAGAGCCAAGAATACAGCGGGGCATTGGGAAAAAAGGTTGAAGAAGAGCTTCTGTGATCTAGAAACACAGACCTACCTCCATTTATAGGAGAGAAGTGAAAAATTAAGCAGAGATTATTTTAAGGAAAGGAAGGCACCCATGGAAAAGAGCCAGGGGAAAGAGTTTCAGAGGAGAACAGGTCTTAACGAGGCCTCTAAACTCCTCCGTGGTGTGTTTAAGGAGCAGAAGCTCAGTGTCGCAGGTACTGCCCCTGCTCTCTCTCACCCTCTAGATTCGTTAAGTCCTGGTGTACTGTTCTTTCCAGTAGCGGCAGCACCTGTTTCCCTTTATTGCAGGGCTGCCTTCAGGTGTTATATTTCACTTTGCCGGCAAGTCCCTAGACCTAGAAGTCCTGGGAATTTCTATTCTAGTCCTTTACTAACAATAGATGGATATGGGGGTATAAATCCCTCAGCTCCTTTGCCCCGATTGAGGGTACATCTCCAGAGCTCACCTGTGCAATTGGGCCAAAGATGGCCTGAGACTTAGCTTGATTTTTCACCTTTGTTGCTTGGTTCCCTTTCCTTCCTGTTCCTACTTTCTCAGTCCCCTACCATTTTTCCTGGGAACACCTTCTTATCCACGGCCTCAGGTGAACTCTTGTTTGTGGAAATGATTCTAGTGCACCAAACCCTAGGCAGCCTGCAAAAGTAGGGCATACTGAGTGGAGAAGGAGGAGAGAGATAAAGAGCAGAAAGACAAACCAGGCAAGGTAGGGCACGGTACAAATGGTGGAAAGACATAACCTAACTTTGGAAGAAGATCACGTGTTTATGAGAGGCAATGCCTGGAGCGAGAATTGCTTGAAGGAGGCACGAGTAAACTCTTGAATCAAGTCCAGGGGCAGTTATCTTCACTTGTGCTAACATGGCTACCTATTTCTTTTTATCTTTGCAACTGGGATAAAATGAGCTACCCTGGACTATGCTTCAGAGATGTTGTGAGAATAAAAAGAAAATTGATTTGCATAAACTTAGCACTCTCTGAAAAGAAATGCCTAATACAAACCATGATTATTATTGATAAAAAATACAAATAGCAATGCAAGCCCATAAACACCCTCTGGAGAAGTTTAATGTATCAATGGGAAAATTAAGTGTTATATTCAAGACTAATCAACTGTTTCTAAATTTTTCTTCCAACAATTGGTGCTCTTGAATGTTTGTAGAGTCTGATGCAAACATTTGTCTCCCAACTTGATTCTCTCCAGGGTGAAGATAAGGACCTTCTGGGAAATGGCAATGATGATAACAACATTTTATGAGTCTTTTCTATAAGGAGAAGGAATAGCTTATTTTGAAATTTAAAAAAAAATCACAAACTGTTTTATAAGCGGAAGTAAAATTCTTGTTGAAAAATATTGGTTTATGTTCTAGATAAGTGCACACACCCACATAATCCCATGTAAGGCAAGCGAGCGTGTGTATGCGTGAGATGCAGTGGTGCAATATGCATGCAAGCTTGGTAGACATTCTCAGCTCACTGAATGCCTTTCCCCTCCATGTCCCGAAAGTGACAGATGGATCAGCAATGACTGAGAAGCAGTTAGACATATCTGGCCAGCATGGTTTTGATTGTGTGTTGAGCTGTCAGCCAACTACATACCAGAACTGTTATTTTAGGAGGCTAGATGAGAATTACCACGTGTAAACGGGAAATGAAAGAGAAGCAGGAAATGAGACAGACACTCGATGTGCATGGAGGATGGAGCAAAGGAGACAAAGTGAGAGCGCAGGGCCTATGCTAGTTAAGAAGCTCCCAAGTCCTCTTGGACCTCTAATTCCTCTCCATAGAAAGAACATCACTACTCCCATTGTAAAGTAAAGCATCTTTCAACAAGGCATCTGTGTAGCTGATGCCACATCAAAGTGTCTGTCACCCAAGGACTCACGAAAAGCAATAGATTCTAATACTCAGATGTGATTGTTACTGTAATAAGTTCTATTCTAATCATTCACTTGGTCTCATAATAAAAATCTCATTGCTGAAATAATGGATGTACATACTAGTCTTGGGATTAAACTGTCAGTCTCCAGTAATCCTGTAAATTCTTATGATTTTCTGCATTGTACAACAGATATAACCTCAAATGCAACAAAAAATGACTGGCACACTTGAATGTCAGAGGAACAATATATAGGTTCAGTTCTTGAAATGATGAACTACCCTGGTAAAATCAGCAAATCAAAGAGATCTATAAGAAAAACATGAAAATGTTTGCTTTTCTACATCTCCAGCAACACCATCCTGGTGCTTTAAATCTGTATGTGCTCTAAAATATGCTCTGCTTGACAAATGATGTCAAAATTAGCCCAAACAATCCAGTGCAGTCTAGACTCTACCTGAGGAGGATGCTAGTTAAAGATGAGGACACACACGAAAACTCTTTAAACCCCTGAATTGGATAGGACCTCCAAATCTCTCCCTTTCATTTTCTCCCTTTTTGGAAGGTGCCATTACAAGCCTGAATGACGTAGATCTTTAACTGCTTTAGTGTCTCATGCACTGGCTCCTTGGGAGTGCTGGGAGTTGGTTTTGAAGATTGGCTCTGAAAAGTGGTAGAACAAGTGACAGAGTTACATGCAATATTGCTAATAATTTCCAAATGTGCAGTTTTAGGTATTTTAGAACCCAGTTCCCAAGTGTTTTTGCCTTTTTCTCCTGGCCCTCGTCCTTCTTACTGTCTCCTCTGTGATGCAGGCCCCTATGCAACTGAGCCAACCTGCTTGGACATTCTTTCACTAACTTTTCAGGTTCACTTCTTTTTTGAAATGTGTAATTTTAAATATGACAGGATATTACATTTTCACTGTAAAAACATTTATAGAATATGCTAACAACTTAATAAATATGTGTTCAGTGAATGAGTTAAAAACAATTAGAAAAATGAAAGACAAAATTAAGAACCAGACATAAACCCACACTGCAGAGATAAACAGTAACACTTCCTAGATATTTTATGCAACTCTAAAAATGAAAGTGAGTCATTGTGTTATTATTGTTTTGTAACATACCTGCCTCCCATGCCTAGATGAACATCCTTCTGTAACAATCAATCTTTTTCATCATATTTTTAATGACTAACAATCCATTTTATAGACTATGATCATAAATTGTTTAATGAAGATTCTGTATTTTCATGATAGGTCAACATAGGTTCATCTGTTGGAACCGGTGTATCAGCCTGCTATGTGATGTTGATAGTGCAGGAGGTTATGCCTGTGTAGGGACAGAAGGTGTATGGGTATTTTTTCTCCTTTCACTGAATTTTGCTCTGAGCCTAAAACTATTCTAAAAACAAAGTCTTTTAGAAAGATTCTATTTTTTAACATTGACAATGTCATTTTTTGACCTTACTATTATTTGGCATATTCATTTTTCCTATTGTAAATGATATTATCGTTAGCATCTTTAATGATGTTCTTCAATTTTTGCATGAGTTCTAATTATTTCCTTAGGATAAATTCCTGGAAATGAAGTATTTGGGCCAAGGAATATGTGTATTTTAATACCAATGGGCAAATCACCCAGGAAAGCATTTCTCTGATCCATTTCCAACTAGAACTCTGAATTATAACCTCCTTAAGAGTCTCAACCTGTAAGACCTGTGACTTGTATGTCAGATTATAAATATATATTTATTTGATAGCTTTCCTGTGGCCTTGGTTCTAGCTCTCTTATGAACAGAATTCCCTTGTACAACTAAGAAACAAGCAGAAAATGGGAGAGAGAATCCCCTTTACTATCTCTAAATCCTTAACTCAAGCTCAATTACTCTAGGCTGTGAGCAGTGAACTACAGCCCTTGGGTCAAATCTAACCCAATTTTGTATAGTCTGCAAGCCAAGAATTGTTTATAAATTTGTAAATAATTGAAAGAAACCAAAGATGAATAACATTTTCAATATGTGAAAGTTACATGAAATTTAATTTCAGTAGTCATAAATAAAGTTTTTTTTGGAATACAATAATGTATTTACATCTTGTCTATGGCTGCTTTTGCATTAAAATAGCAGACTTAAGTGTTTGGAACAGAGACTGTAAGACCCACAAAGTCTAAACTATTTATTATTTGCATTTATCAGAAAAAGTTCGCTGAATTACAAGATAGACATTGGTCAACCCAAGCTGAGTAATTCTAAACTCTAGAGAAATGAAATTTGCAAAGATGTTGTCACTAAATTAACATTCTCAGAGAGTTACAGTTTTCAGCACTTTGGGCATGTGGGTGAGATCTTACTGTCTTAGCCATGGCCCCAGCATTCCATAGGTGAAAAAATCTAGCACCTTAATTTCTGGCTCTCCAAAATACTCCGACAAGGGGTTTCCACTGTGAGCACTGACAGTTTCCCAACTTTACAGTTTTAGCATCATTGATACCAAATCCTGAGGGCATGCTTTGGCTAGTGTGGCTGACAAGATGAAGTATGGCTCCCTTATTAACTTGTCAAAGTGCGGTGCAGCTGCATCATTTGCTCACCCATTTGCTTAACTTAAATAAAGGTTGGTGGTTAGGCTTCTGTTGCATTGTGCTCTCCTGCTAATTATCAGTGTATTTGTTTTAGAGACAATTAGCCACCTGGTTCATTCTCCCATTGAAGTCAGGTCATCATGAGTTACATCTGCTTTCAGGCCTCCTCAAGTCCAAGACATAATAAAAAGATGATGGCTATGATTATAAAAAGCGTGCGGGGTTGGGCATCAATGGTACAGCATATTGAATTCCCAAGGAGGATTGAGTTGCATCATTGTACTCACAGAAGCTCCTCTCTGCCAGTCACAAAAGAAGAATATGAACTGAGAACTCTTATGCAGAGCCAGAAAACCTTTAGCAAGTGGTGAGAGTATTTGCAAAGGTAGACACTAATAATGGCAAGGTAAAGTAATACATGATTCCTCCCTGGGGCAGCGTGCTGATACAAAAAAAAAAAAAAATAGAAAAAAGACAAGCACGTCTTAGTGCTTGTGGTATTTGCATAAAACTGAAGTTGTTCAGACCTGTGGGTGTTGCCTTTTTAAAAAATGTGCCTGATAATGTGACATAATATTATGCATAATACACATTTGCTTTTATAATCCCATATGCTCTGGCAAAAGTTAGCATGTTGGAACTAAGGCTGTATTGTGCTAGATCCTTGCTGAATCACACTGAATGTGGAAACATCCTTTGCAGCTTTCTGAACTTAGGAAGTTGAGGCATGTGAACTTGAGGCAGCTTGCCTAGATGGGACATTGTGTTCTGAGGACATTATTGTCAGTGTAGATAGGGTAATCAGACTTGAGAATCAGTGTAATTGATGAAGTGAGGACTTTGCTGTAGAGAGCCTGGATTCAATACAGTGAAAGTGAGTGTTGAAACAATTTGGGCTACCTTACTGCTAGGCAAGTTATGATGCTTAAGCTCTACTTGACTAGCTTTGTCACCTGCCAGGGGCATTGGTGGAATACACTTATGAATGTGTCTGGGCAGGTCATCCTAATGTGGCCTTGGGAGTCTATGTCTGGTGCCTAGCCCCTTCCTCTCTGGCACTGCTCCCCTGGTCTATTTTCTGTCTGCCATGAACTCAGCAGCATGTTCTACCATGCCTTTTTACCATGCCCTTTTTGCTTTGGAGCCAGTTGACCATCACCCCTGAAATCATGAACTAAATTAAACCTTTCCTCCTTTGAGTTGTGAGTGTTGGGTGTTGTGTCACAGCAACAGGAAAGCTGACTAATACACAAGTGAAGACTCGATGAGCACCACCAGTGTTGGGCACAAGTTAAGCATCTGCAGAAGTTACAGCACAGGTCGACTGGACACACTCCACAAACTTTTCATCCTGCACCAGGGTAGAATGTAACAGGGAATGCATGGCCCACACTCAAAGTTAGCAAGTGGCTTATGCACCCAAAGAAATTTTAATTTACATAAAACTTGAACTATATGCACAATTCTAGAGATAACCGCTCTCTTCACAAAGGCACAGTGAATTATTTTTTTTTATCATATTTTCCACTTTGAATCTGTAAGGACAACCTAAGCAGAAAGCCAACTTGATGGTCCAAAATTAAGTCTTCCAAACTGAATCGTGGCAGAATAGTAGTTCTTTGATATTTCATGTTGAAAATAAGATTCTGTGGCCTCTTAATTTTGGGAAATAGGAGCTCAGCTAATGTAGCTAAGTTACAAGTTATTGTAGGACTTTTGAGAATTGTTTTTTCCCTGGACTTTTGGCAGGAATATTGTTCTGACAAAAGTTTGTTGAGAGATATTTCTCCACCGTATTTGCTCTAACTCAGAGACTTATTAAAAACCCACAAGTGAAGGCCAGTAAAGAGTTGGGAGCAGACGCCTGGCAATAGTTCCAATTCACCTGCTTATATACTTCTCTGAATTTTAGGTTGTTATTTTTTTTTCCCCCTGCAGGTCTGATGTCTGAGTATGAATGGCCTTACTTAATTTTTTTTTTTAAATTGCTGACTTGTAGAGCCTTAGGCTATGATTTGAAATGGTAAGAAATAATTTAGCTAATTGAATTGAGAAGTAACCCCTACAACTTTTGATCACCTGCATAAAATCCATTAGTTTGAAGATAAATTGTACAGTACAAAAGGTGCACGAATGAGTATGACTTGGTGGGATTGCCCTAATTTACTAATGCAGGAGAAAGTAATTCAGCCTGATTGTACATCACTGTTGGTGGCATGCAAGTCGTACTATTTGAAAATGTTTGCCAGTTATATTATAGAATATGGAACATAAATAATACTGATCAAGTGAGAACGCAGGGCCACAAAGGTTACTGTTGTACACACGCTGATTCATAATACAGGCACTACAGAGGAAGGAGTCTTGGGACGTCATCCACATACAGATGCATTTTTGTTGCCTAGTTCTATTTTTGTGTTGTATTTTTCCACAGACTTTCACAAAGCTGTTGTAAACTTAATCCTATTTAGCAATTGTGATGTAAATCAATTGGCCCCACTCATTAAACCACTTAAACTTATGTTTAAAGATTTTGTTCCTTTACGCAAGTTTGGGGGAGGGAAGCTAAAACATTTAAAATGGTATTCTTGGTAGAGAACAATCAACCTAAGACATTAAAGCTTACTGTACCTTTAATACATTTTTTTTTTAAAAAAGGACTTCAAGTGAGAACCACAAAATCCACACTGTTTTTAAGAGAAGGAATAACTCTTGATAAGTCAATTACAGACTGAGTATGTGCTATTTATTTAGATTTGAGAAAAATGCATATCTTGAAAAAATATGTATATTTATATAATCATGTATAAGCAGCCTTAGGGTTTTAAACCTATTACAAGCAGCTAAAGAAAGACCAAATGTATGTCATTCATGAAAGCTTGATAGTTCATGAAAGAAAGAGACAAATAGTGGCTTTGTCTCCTCTCAGGACATGTTATTGAAGTGCATATATTTAGAGAAGGTTGATTCTCAGATTGCTAAGTGGGTGTAGTTTGAGATTCAGGGTCTGTGTTAGGACATGATTCCCTGGCCAGATGCTGTCTTTGAACCCTTATTCTTCAAGGCTATCACTTTACCCCTCTCTTGCCTCATCTCCTCGGGATATAATTAAATAACTGTGCCTGTTGTGATGGCTGAATGAGGTTACAGGAATGACTTGAAGGAAACATACTACGTTTATGAATTTCTCGGGTGTGTGCTTTAATCAAAATCAGAAGTTCCAACATGTTGAACTGTATGGTGTACTGAGCAATGTTACTGGGATAATATTTGTGCCTGCATATTAAGAAATAAGGGGAAAATCTTCTAGCATTTTAAAAGGTGTTTTTATTCATGTGTTTGGGGAAGCATAGGGCAATGAGGGAATTTTCATGACAAAGCATAAATTCTTTCCATGGAAAATGATGTCACTAAATTCAGGACTTTATGTGGACAGACAGAGGATGATGATGGCTTAGTAAGACCTTCTGGCAACCTCTCCCCACAGACACAGCAAGGTGAACAGCTATTCTCTCACCAAACCACATTCACAAGGGTTAGGGGAATCACACGAGAGACCACAGTGCCTACTTTTCAATAATAAAAAGAAAAGATGTAGTGAAGAAGGCAGGAAGGAAAGAGTTGTCAGCATCATCCTTCACCCAACTCCAAGCAGTGTGGCATGGGGAGAAGCACCTCCTGAGACAGAGAATTAAGTTCAGGCCCCAGTGAAACTCAGTGCTGGGCAAAGTTCCAAGGCCTCTACTGCCAGACCAATTCAGCAGACTGAGACCCCGGAACTGCATTAGGCCAAGGAGGGTGACAGCTCCTGCCACCCCTTCCCCAACCTCAGGCTGCAGAGCAGAGAGTGGGATCTCACCTTCTGGAAAGGAAGATACTAAAGGTAACACAGAGCATTGTTTCAGAGCCCAATGCCAGGCCCACTGTGGTGAGACCAAGTGCCCAGGAGAAACTGAGAGCTCCATTTGCAGGACAGAGCTCATAGACAGCCTCTGTAACAGCTCTGGCATCAAAGACCCAGACACCTCAGGGGCAGACCTGGGTTTCAGCCTGTTTCATTGCCTGCTGTGGTGCAGACCTGAGTGCAACTCTGAGATTGTGCAAGTTCTCATGCTATAAGAATTAGCTGCAACTCAGTGTAGCATTAGCCCAAGTGAACAAGGGTCTGCCTTCACTGGTCCTCCGACTTTGCATAGCATAGTTCAGGGGAGGCTGCATTCACTGTGGGGTGGGACAAGGTAGAAAAAGCAGGATTTTGCTGCAGAACTTAGTGCTGAGCTGGTGAAATTCACTACTGGGAAGATTTTAATAGCCCTTATCCCCTGCCTATGGATGGAGCTTCTGGAATAGCTCCAATGCTAGTGGAAGATACATGACCCCAGTTAATCAGACTTCTATTCCAGCTAGTATTACTTTGTGTATTAGTCAGCTTTCTCATTGCTGGGACATAACACCCAATACCCACAACGTAAGAGAGGGAAGGTTTAATTTGGCTCAAGATCCAGGGGATTCAGTCTGTGTTGACTGGCTCCAAGGCAGAAATATCATGGCAAAAGGGCATTCCAGAGAAAATCCCCTCACCTCATGGAAGAAAGAGAAGGAAGGAATCTGGGAGGGAGGTATGCTCTCTAAAGCTGTGCCACCAGTGACACATCTGTTTCAGCCGGGTCCTACCTTTTAATAGCACATTTAGCTACTGTATCAGTTAGGGTTCACTAGAGAAATATATATAATCAGCCTACTTCCAGAGTCAGGAGTAGAAGAATGCAAAAGGACTGTCTCCTCCCTGGAAAGCCAGAAGATCCAGTCAAAAGTTGAAGGCTTGAAACTCATGGCAGAGCATGGTGCAAGTCTGAATGGAAAACCAAAGCATCTGTTTTAGAAGTCTGAGACTTCCTGGAAAGCTGAAGAGTCTGTGCTGGAAGCTTGAAGAACTTGAAGGGAGCGGGTGGCATTCAAAGATGATGGTGACCACTGGAGCTCCTCTGCAGAAGCAAAAAGGGAGACTTCCTTCTCCTTTCCTTATATTCTTTAAGTCAGCTTGTTTGAAAATACAGTTATTAGAGAAAAACAAAAAAGAATGAAGAAATCTTACAGGAAATTTGGGATAGTATGAAGAGGGCAGATATTCATATTGCTGGGGTTCAAGAAGGAGTGGAGAATGCCAAAGGGGTAGTAAGCTTGTTCAAAGAAATAATAACTGAAAACTTCCTAAACATAGAGATGTATAAAAAGACATAAGTACAGGAAGGTCTTTGGTTACCAGTCAAATTGAAACAACTAAGTCCACCCCAAAATATGTTATAATTAAGCTCTTACAGGTAAAAAATAACAAGATTCTCAAGGCTGGAAGAAAAATAGGTATTCAATTCATCTGTTAACTGAATTCTTAAAAGAAACCTTACAGGACAGGAGAGAGTAGATAAGATTTTCACAGTACTGAAGGAGAATACTCAATCCAGAATACTGTACCCATCAAAGTTACCCTTCAGGAACAAAAACAAGGTTTAGACTTTTCCAGGAAACAAAAGTCAAGAGAATATATCTCCACCAGATCTGTTCTACAAGAAATGCTAAATGAAATTCTTTACAATGAAAGAGAAATCAGTGAACCAAAAAAGAAGGAAAGAAAGAAAAAAACAGAAAGGTCTAAAACTTACTGGTAAGAGTAATTATACGAACAAATTGAAAATGCTTTAATATTGTAAGTGTGGTATGTAAGCCATTTGTATCTTTAGTGTGAAAACTAAAAACATGACAATTAAAATAATAGCTGTATCAATGTGCTAAGTGATAGGAAATATGGAAAGATATAAAATGGAATACCAAAGATTCAAAATGTGGAAAGGAATGAAACTCCATACTAATATATTTCCTCTTGTTCTTTTGTTCCTTTGTTTCTAATATGCTTATGATCATATTAGGTTGCTATCTTTTCAAAATAGCTTGTTACAATAGATTTTTTTGAGGCAAAAATCCGTAATAGACAAAAAAAAATAATAAGGGATCAAAACACTATTGGAGTAATTCACTTAACCAGCACGGAAGACTTTAAATGAGGGGAAAAAAGTGATTACCACAAAGCCAGAATGCAAAGTACAGAATGGCTGTGGTAAAACCTTAGTCTACTAGTCTGCTTTGCTGCAAGTGAATACTTGACATTCATAGTTTAAAGGAAGAAATGGTTTATTTGGCTCATGGTCTAAGAGGTTGCAGTCCAAGGCTGGCTGGATCCAAGCAGGAGCACTGTGTTGGAAGGGCTTGGCGGAGCAAAAGTGCTCAGCTCATGGCAGCTGGAAAGCCTAACGGGAAACAGTGCCAGAGAGGTGAGTTCAAGGGCCCAGATCCCACAGGCAGAGCTCTATGATCCACACAGGTACCCAGAAGTGTGCTTTAATAACTCTCTGAGTGGCTCCCAAGCCAACCGAGTTGATGATTCACTTTAACTGTCACAGTTACCTATCAGCAATTACTTGAATGTAAATGGATTAAATCCCCCAATTAAAACATATGAATGACTGAATGGATTAAAAAGTAAAAAAACCAAGACCCAACTATATACTGCTTACAAAAGAAGTCACTTCACCTCTAAGGACACACATAGAAAGTGAAGAATAAATTAAGTTATTTCTTCCAAATGGAGATCAACAGACAGCAGGAGTGGCCATATTGACATCAGATAAAACAAACTAAATCAAAAGCACTATAAAGAGATAAGGGAGGCCATTATATAATGATCAAGAGATCAATTCAGGAGGAGGAAATAACAATTCTAAATATACATGCAGGGGCTGGGGATATAGCTCAGTGGAACAAGTGTCTGCCTGGCAAGCCAAGGTCCCAAGTTTAATTTCTGGTACTAAACAAAAGCAGTAGGAATCTCAAAATGAATCAACATATGCTTGTAGTCTAAATATATATGAACTTAATATCAGAACATATAAATATGTAAGGCAAGTATTAACAGGCTAAAGGGGAAGATAGATTCTAATACAATAATGGTTGGAGATTTTAACTCCCCATGTTTAGCAACAGCAAGATCATCCAGATGAAAAAATAGAATCGATGAAGAAATATCATAGTTAAATTTCACCAAAGACCAAATGGACCAAGCAGACATTTTTACAACATTCCATCCAACAGCTGCTAAATACACATTTTTTTTGTCTCATTAGCACATGGAATATCCTCCAGTATAAATCACAAGATATGCTACAAAACAAGTCATAATAATTTTTTCAATTGTAATCATATTGAGTATCTTTTCTGACCACAATGTAATAAAGCTAAAAATTAACTACAAGAAAAACTTGGGAGACTACAGATACATAGAAATTAACAGCAAATAGATCATGGAAGAAATCAAGAAGGAAATTTAAAAATTTAAAAAACTTTGAAACAAACAAAAATGGAGATATAACATGAAAACTTATGGAACACAGTAAAATCAAGGGAGATTTTAACAATTATAGCCCTCATCAAAAAAGTAGAAAAATTGGGGCTGGGGATTTAGCTCATCGGCATAAGTGCCTGTCTGACAAGCATGAGGTCATGAGTTCAATCCCTGGTACAAAAATAGATAAATAAATAAATAAATAAAATAAAAATCTCAAGTAAATGACCTATCACTGCATCTCAATGAGCTGGGAAAACAGCAAACTAAACTCAGCATTAATAGAAGGAAATAGCCCAACTGAGTAGACATAAAACAATGGAGAAGAAAAGAACAGGCAAAAGATCAGTGAAACATAGGTAGTTCTTTGTAAAAATAAACCTTTAGCTAGACTAAGGAGAGCAAAAACTCAAATAAGATCAGAGCTGAAAAGGGAAATGCTACAAATTACACTGTGAAATACAAAAAATTATTAAAGGTTATAATGAACAGCTATATACCAACAAATTTGAAAATGTAGAAACAGATAAATTCCTGAACATAATCCCTTTACCAATAGTAAATCATGAGAAATAAAAACCTTGAACAGACCAATAACAAGCAATGAGATTGAATCAGTAATAGAATTCCTCCTTTGAAGAAAATCTCAGCACCAAGTAGCTGTTAAATTATACCAAATGTTTAAAGAAAAATTGATACCAATTTCCCAAAAGTTATTCTAAAACATAGAAGAGAGGATTATTTCAAATACATTCTATAAGAATAGCATTACCTTGTTACCAAAGCCTGGTAAGGACATGACAACAATAACAAAACACTGCACACCAATGTCCTTGATGAACATACATACAAAGATCCTCAACAAAATATTAGCAACCTTAATTCAAAAGTACAATAAAAAGGTTATTCACTATCAGCAAATGAGATTCATTCCAGAGATACAAGGATGGTTCAATATACACAAATCAATAAATGTGATAAACTATATGAACAGAATAAAGGACAAAACCTATTCAGAGGCAGACAGACATTCAATAAAATTAAATATCACTTCATGACAAAAATGCTGAGCAAATTAGGTATATAAGGATGATGCACTTCAACATAATAAAGACTGTTGATAGTAAGCCAATAGGTAACATGATACTGAATGAGGAAAAGCTGAAAGTTTTCTGTTTAAGATCTGGATAAAGACACACATGCCCATACTGATTACCTTTGGTCAACATAGTGCTGTAAGTCCTAGCTAGAACAGCTAGGTCAGATAAAGATAGGACATCCAAATTGGAAAAGAAGTCAAATTGTCACTGTAGGTGATGTGAGCTTATATATAGAAAAACTCTAAAATCTGTAAAAAAAAAAAAAATTACTAGGACTAATAAACAAATTCAGCAGAATTACAGGATATAGAATCAGCATGCAAAAATCAGTATTATCACTATATCTCAATAGCATATTATCAGAAATAAAAATTAAGAAAACAGTCCATTATAAAAAATACAAAAATAAAAACATTAAGAATAAATTTAATCAGAGATGAAATATCTCTACCATGAAAATTATAACACACAATGAAATAAATTGAAAGGGACACATGAGCTCATGTGTTGGAAGAATCAATATTGTTAAAATGTCCATAGCACACAAGGCAATTTACAAATTCAGTAAATCTCTATCAAAACACAAATGACATTCATTACAGAACTGAGAAAAACAATTCTAAAATTTTATATAAAACCAAACACACACAAATAAAGCCATTTTGAGCAAAAAGAACAAAACAGTAGGTATTATATTATCTGACTTCAAAATATACAGCAAAACTGTAAGAAACAAAACAGTCTTACAAACAGATATATAGACCAATGGAAGAGAACAGAGAACCTAGAAGCAAACATACACATCTCCATACAACTGATTTTCAGAAAAGGTGCTTAGAACATATGTTGGAGAATGGACAGCTTTTTCATATGCAGAAGAGAAAGGTTAGATCCCTAAGTTTCATAAATTATAAAGATCAACTCAAAATAGATTGAAGACTTAAATGTAAGACTGGAATCATGAAGCTAGTAGAAGAAAACAAGGAAAACACTTCAGAGCATTGGATTTGCAAGGATGTTTGGAGGACAATACCCAAAAAGCATAAGAAACAAATCCAAAAATAAGATTATATCAAAAGAAAAAACTTCTGCACAGCAAGTGAAACAACAGAGTGAAGAAACAGCATACAAAATTGAGAAAATACTTGTAAAATATATATAACAAGGGCTTGATATCTAGACTATGAGGAACTCTAAAAGCTCAATATCAGAAAGCTAAATAACTCAAAAAATTTTAAAAAGGCAGTAGATCTAAACTGACATTTCTCAAAAGAAGACATTCAATATTGAGTATATAAAAAATACTTAACATTGCCAGTCAGGAAAATACAAATCAAAGCTGCAATGAGATATTACCTCATTCCAGTAAGAATGGCCAAAAAATAAAAAGAATAAAGGTAATAAGTGCTGGTGAGGATGTTGAGAAGGGGGAACATCGTTAGTAGGAAAGTAAGTTAGTACAGCCATCACAGAGAACAGTATGATGTTTTCTCAAAAATTAAAAATAGAACTATAATCTGATCCAGCATTCCCACTACTGAGTTCATATTTAAAGTCAGTGAGATAAGTATGTCAAAGAAACATCTGGACTGCTATGTTTATTGAAGCAGTATTCACAATAGCCAAGAAATGGAAAAAGGAGCTATTGGCTTATGAATAAAGAAAGAAAAGGGGGTACATAAATACAACAGAATGCTATTCAGCCATAAAAAGAGTAAAATCTTGTCACTGGAAATAACATATATGAACTGGAGTTCAATGTGGTAAATGAAATAACCCAGGCATGGAAAAATGAGTACCTCATGATCTTAGTTGTGTGTGAAATGTAAAAATGTTGCTCTTTGAGAAGTTGAAAGTAGAATGGTGGCGACCAGAGGCTGGGGACAGTAAGGTGAGGGCTGGGGAAAGATGAATCTATGGGTACTCAGTTACAGTTAGGTAAGAATGAGAAGCTCTGGTGGTCTATTGCACTGTATGTGGTGACCATAGGCAACAATATTAGACTGTACATTTCAAAAAAGTTAGAGAAAAGAATTTTGAAAGTTTTTACAGTGAAAAATGATAAATAAGAAGATAAGTATATTTAATCTGATTTTTCATTGTGCAATATATACATATATAAAATAGTACATGGTACGCCATTAATTATATGCAACTTTTATTTGTATGTGTCAGTTGAAAATAAAAAAAAAAACTTTAAAAATTGAGAACTCTCCAACTAATTTAACTTTTTTTAGTTGCTAAGGGCTTATACTCAACTTCATATTGACTTAAATTTTTTTTGCTGTCTTTCATGTATATGATTTTGAGCCTTTAATGTCTATTCATACTTCTATAATCTTAAGGTATAGTGCTTTGTTAATGGAACAACATTTATAAATATTTTGCCTAATGTAGCTGGTACAGACAATTACCATTTAAACCTATGCCACGAAGCAAATATTACAAACAAGATAAAAGATAATGGCAGAGTTTTGTTAGAGATCTTCCGTGTGATTTCCTTGGTTTTTTACGAGGGAGCTTCTGATGGGATTTTTAAACCCTTAAAATGCATTGTCTCTTCAGGTGATGAAATCTTTAGTGCTAATTACTATTAATACCATAGCCTATCCTAGTTTTCCTTCTTTTGGTCCAGATCATCAAATTTTAAAGGCAGGTTCAATCTAAGAAAATTCCTTTTCTTCCTCCATTTAATCCTGTGAAAGCTACTGACCTTCCATGGAAGGGAAGCTCCTGTGGTGAGGCCCTGACTGGCCACCTGTCAGGGCCCTGGGCACTCACTGGTCTCACGCTCACCCATTTGTTTCATCTCACACAAGCCTGAAAAGGTCCACTCCTGGAAGCAGTAGTTCTCTCCCACAGTGGCCCATGAGCTCTATGAAAAGGAGAAGGCAGTGTGAAGGTGACTGGAGTTGGATCACAGTTCTCAGCCACAGAAAAACCAATGAAAATGAATAATGGGCCCTGAGATTCAAAATACCAGACACTCTAAATGGAGTCTCCAGAGAACAGACGAGCCAGCCTTAATTCAGTGTTGAACACTACACTATAAAATGACTGTTTTAACAATATGAAAGGAAAAAAATCCAAAAGAATGTTCAAACTGTTAAAGGGCTCAGTCTGTCCCTTCTAAACATCCTACATGTTTTTCTCTATCCTCAGTTCCTTTGGAGGAGAGTTACAGGAGCTCCCTGACCTTCAGGGAGAAACCCCAGTGAGTTTATTGGAACACCTATGGACGGACAGTAAGATTTCGTTTCTTGATGTGTGAAGTGATTCTCAGTGCTGTCCTTCCACTGATTTTTAAGTTTAAGGTTTTCTTCTTTGTCACACACCAATTCCTCAGTTGAAAGTTCCCCTCTGTTAGGCATGGTGGCCATTGCTTCTCCCCATGGGGGTCCTCACAGTGTCAAACCCAGAAGGGAAACTCACTGACAGTCTTTCTTCCCCAACATGCCAGTTGGCATTGGTGTCTTACTTGTGAAGATTTCTGATTCTTTTTAGGAAGCAGATGGGGACAGAAAGTGCAAAACAAAGGCCATGGTTGTGTTCAGGCGGCACGGCTTCGAAGTTAGATTGCAGACTTTGGAACCACGCACCAAAGGGTTAAACCCAGGCCTGATTCTTAGAACAATTTGCTTCACTTCTTGAAGTCTTACTTTCCTGTCTGCCCATGGAGATAATAAATGTGAACTTGGGAGTAAAAAATCATAATGTATACAATGCTTAGCATAGTGCTTTGTATATAGTAGGTGCTAAATAAATTTTAGCTGCTATTGTGATTATTGACCACAAGTAATGCAAGAGAAATGTAAGACTTGGTGGCACTGAATAAATGTGCCTTTAGTTTCAAATGTGTGCATAGCACACATTCATATATGAACTAGGTCACATTACAAAACAATGTGCTTGGGTAGAAATCTATGAAATAGCCATTAAATTGAAAAAGTTGGTTTTTTTTTTTAAACAAAAAGACATGAATGTGGAGTGGTATAAAGAAAACTTAATTGCAAACTGGGTCTTTAGCTAGATTCCAGATGGCAAGGAGGGTTTGACATGTGGACAGAACAGACTAGCTCATTCTGGTATCAGGCATGTGAGACTGAGATAAAGTACAAAAGAGGCATAAGACACTTGGTTAAAGGACCATCTGTCTTACGTTGAGGAAGGCATCATAGCTAATGCATGCTACATGCTCTCGAACACTTGTGAATGCTGGAAGAAAGGTGTTTTGGGGTCGTTAGGATGAGAGGAGATGGAGGGAGTTGGGTTTAAAGTGAGTTATTTGTGCCCAGTGTATTGCCAAAAGGCAAGGCACAAAAGTAATAATTTAGGAATATTATTCTAAAGAGACTCTTGGTAGTCTAAACAAAAAAGAACTCAGACCAGTTATGAGATTGTGGTTATAATGAAAATTTCCAACAGCTGAACTTTTGTTGGAGTCAGGCATTGAGAATAGAAAGAAGAAATATCAAAAAGACTAAGGAAATGTCTATCACCCAATCACTTTCTTTCCCATTATTTTGTTTTATTGTCTTCAAAACACTTTCAAAATCTGCAAGTCTTATGCTGATTTATATGTTTACTTGTTTATCGTCTACTTCCTTCTCTAGAATTTATTAGGGAGAGCAGAGACCCTATTGCTCCTAGCATGTAAACTGTTGGGTAATTTGTGTCAACTAAATATAAACCAGGAAAAACTTTTAAACCACAAATGGTCATAGAACTGCAGTGGAGACCAACAGAAACAGTGAAATTGGGACAAGCTGATTTGGATTGAAATATGACAGCATTTATGCATCTACTCATCCTTTAACTTCAATAGTCATTAAGTACTGATGTGCAGGCCATGCAGATTGGTTGGTAAGGTCTAGACCTTGATGCTGAATAGCTTCCATTTGAATCTCTTGTGAAGAGACTTTGGACAAGTTACTCTGAGTCTTAATTTCCTCATCTGTATAATGGGGATAATGGTAAAATTCCCTTCAAAGAGTTGAGGGGAAAATTAATTGTGACATATGTGCTACTCCTTCTATATAGTACTCGGCATCACTAAAGACTCAATAAAAGGTAGCCATTGTTATAATCATGTGCTAGGCATCGGGCCAGTTTGTGTGAGGTGGCAGTGAGACGAGCTAATGGACATATTCAAACAGCCATCAGACTGCAGAACTGGAGTCTGAGATATGAGAGCAAATTGCTTTGACTTTACTCCCTGTTGGCTTGGGCTACTATTATTGGCCATGAAACAATGGAAGAAAGCAGTCTTTGAAGCTATATCAAATACATTTTCTACAAGGGGCCCATGATAACAAAAGAAATTGCTATGAAACAATGAGACCTGCAGTACAGTCCTTCTAGAAGGAATAACAAAGCAAGTTAAAAACAGCTTTCCTTCTCTTTTTTTTCTTGCAAATCAAAACAATGCTACATTCACAGCTTACATCATTATCTTGAAGGAATTCATGTTAACAATTGGAGGCCTTTTATTTAAGAGAATGTTTGCATACATTCTCCTGGATTTTGGACAATGCTGAGCTATAAATGTAAATAAAACAAAAAATGTAACAGAAAAATAGTTTTCTATATCCAGAAAGAGTTGTCCAATAAATTTTTTATTTTGATTTAAAAAATGCTAGAAAATAAATGATAAAATAATTTCAATGTCAAGTGCTTATTTTTTTGCTTATAGAAATTTAAGTGTTTACCACCCTCAACAGTATGAAGAAAAATTAATTAACAACCTAATGAAGGAAGTGAAAATTCTCTATGACAAACACTATACATCTCTGAAAAAGGAGATTAAAGAAGATATCAGAAAATGGAAAGATATCTCCTGTTTTTGAATATGCAGAGACAGCATTATCAAACAGCCATCCTCCCAAACTGAATGCAATTCTAATCAAAATACCAACAGCATTCCTTACTGAACTGGAAAAAATAGTTCTAAAATTCATGAGGTATCAGAATAGAGCAAGAATAGCAAAAGTAACCTGGGTAAGAAGAGCAAAAAGGGCAGCATCACAATCTTGAATTTCAAGTTATATTCCAAAGCCACGGTGATAAAAACAGCATGGTACTGGCACAAAAACAAGCATACAGATCAGTGGAACAGAAGAGGGTTCAGAAATAACTCTAGACACCTTCAGCCCCCTAATGTTTGACAAAGGGTTCAAAAGCATACACTGAAAGAAATATAACATCTTTGAAAATGGTGCTGGAAAAATTGGTTGTATATATGCAGAAGAGTGAAGCTAGATCCTTCTCACTCACCATACACTTAAATAAAAATGGATCAAAGATGTAAATATTAAAACAGAAAAATTTAACCTCCTGGAAGATGAAATAAGTAAAACTCTTGAAGCTGTAGTCATGCTCAAGGACTTTCTGAACCGAGCACCAGTTGCATAGGAAATAGCATCAAAAATCAACAAATAAGATTATATCAAATTAAAAAGCTTCTACAATGCAAAGGAAATAACAGTGAAAAGACAACCTATAGAGTGGGAAACAATTTTACCAGCTGTACTTCAGATAGAAGACCAATTATCTAAAATATATGAAAACTCAAAAAAATTAGGCCCCCCAAAATAAAAAAAAACTAATAAAAAATGGGCAACTGAAATAATATATACTTCTTGGCAGAAGAAATATAAATAGTCAGTAGCCTATACATACAGGAAAAATGTTCAAGAACTCTGGTCTTTGATGAAATTAGAGCAACACTGAGAATTCATCTTATTCCAGAAAGAATGGCAATCATGAAGAAATCAAATAATAAATGCTGGTGAGGCTGTAGGGACAAAGGAACCCTTCTACATTTTTGGTGGAAATGTAAATAAGTACAACATAATGCAAATCAGTATGCAGATTCCTCAAAAAAACTAAAACTAGAAATTCCATTAGATGCAACTATTCTACTACTTGGTATCTCCCTTAAAGAGTTAAAGACATCAAATTACAGTGATCCATGCATACCAATGCTTTTTTAAAAAAAGCTTTCTATTTTAATTTTATTGGTACATTTTAGATGTACATGATGATCATATTCATCAGAGGGAGTTTGTGCATGATATATCTTGATTCTTTTTTTCCCCCTAATCCCCACTCTTCCCTTTAACCTCTCTTCCCCTCCTATTTACAAAAGCTTTGTTTCCATTTTCTTTTTTTATTCTCTTCTTTCTTTTTCCTTCCTTCCTTTTCTCCTCCCCCATTTATTGGTCCCCTTCCCATCTGAATTTTCTTCCTATTTCCCAGTATCTCTTATACATTTTGGTCATTATTTACCCTTCGAGTTTCTCACACCAGAGAAGCAATGTGATATTTAAACACGTGTGTTCAATTTATTTTACTTAAGAGAATGGACTCTTATTTTTCTTTTCCTTTCTTTTCTGCTCTCTCCCTAGTTACCCTTTCTTTTGAATAATTTCTTTCTATTTCACAATACATTTTATAAACTTTGGTCATTTACACATTCAGTATCTCACACCAGAGAAATGATGTGGTATTTACACATGTGCATCTGATTTATTTCACCTAAAAGTATGGTCTCAAGGTACATCAATTTACTGGGAAATATCTCAAGTTTATCCTTCTTTATGGTGGAGTATTACTCCATTGTATAAAAAAATCACATCTTTTTTATCTATTCCTTTGTTCATGGGTATTTGAGTTATTTCCAAGATTCAGCTATTACAAAGTGTGCCTCTATAAACATGGGTGCACGTGTATTGCTGTGGTGTGATTTTTTAAATTGTTCTGGAAAGATACCCAGAAGGGGAATAGCTGAATCAAATGGAACCTCTAATCCTAGTTTTTTGAGGAATCTCCACACTGATTTCCACAGTACTTGCACCAGTCTATACTCTCACCAACAGTGGAGAAGGGTTCCTTTTTCCCCACATCCTCTTCAGCATTTATTATTGGTTGATTTCTTGATGATAGCCATTTTTTGTGGGGTAAGATAGAATTTCAGCATTGTTTTAATTTGCGTCTCTTGAATAACCGGTGACACTGAACATTTTTTTGTATATTTATTTGCTGTTTGTAATTCTTCATTTGAGAAGTGTGTATTCACCTCAGATGCCCTTTTTTGGACTAGGTCTTTAAATTTGAGGAGCCTGATTTTTTTCAATGCTTTATATGTTCTAGATATTAGTTCTTTGTCTGAGGGATAACTGGCTGAAATTTTTCCCATCTGTAGGTTGTCTTTTCAATCTGTTGATTTCATTTGCTGTGCAAAAGCTTTTTAATGGAATGAGATCCTGGTGGTTGATTCTTTGTAGTATTTCTTATGTGATCAGTTTTGTTCATGAAATGTGTGCCTACACCTATGTCTTCAAGAGTTCTACCATTCCTTTCTTCCAGCAGATTTAGTGTTTCTGTTTTAATATTTAGATCATTGATCTATTTTGATTTTAGTCCAGTGCATATTAGAGACATGGGTCTAGTCTTAGTCTTCAGCATGTGGAAAGCCAGTTTTTCCAGCACCATTTATTAAAGAGACAGTCTTTTTTCCAGTGAATGTGCTTGGCCCCTTTGTCAAAGATAAGGTGGTTGAGTGTGTTTGTAGTAGTTTCTGAATCTTCTAATATTTTCCTTTGATCCTCAGGTCTCTCTTTTGGGCTAGTACCATGCTGTTTTTTATCATAGTACCTCTGTAGGTATAATTTCAAGTCAGAAACTGTGATACCCCTTGCCTTGCCTTTGTTGCCCAGAATTGGTTTTGCTTTTCTAGGTCTTTTCTGGTTCCAAATGAATTTTAGGAATGTTATTCTAGTTTTGTGAGGTATGCTAATGGTATTTTATTTGGGGTTGCCTGAAATCTGTGTAAAAATTTGGGAGTATGGCCATTTTCACTATATTGGTTCTTCTTACCCATGAGCAAGTTGTATCTTTTCATTTTCTGATATCTGTTTTGTTCTTTTTCCAGCATACTTAATTTTCATTGTATAGATCTTTTACTTTCCAGATTGGTTCCTAAGTATTTCATTTTTTCAATGCTATTGTGCAAGGCGTTGTTTACCTAATTTCTCTCTCAGTGCCTTTATTGTTAGTGTACAGGAATACTATTGAGTTTTGAGTGTTGACTTTGTATCCTGTTACACTACTGAATTAATTTATTAAAGTTAGAAGTCTTTTAGTGAATTTTTTTGGGGTTTTCTGTGTAACGTATCATACCCTGCAAATAATGATAATTTAACTTATTTCCTATCCTTATTCTTTTTATTTCTTTTTCTTGTCTAATTGCTCTGTTTCTAGAACTATACTGAGTAGGAAGGGTGATAGTGGATACCTTTTTCTTGTTCCTGATTTTAGAGTGAAAGCTTTCTGCTTTTGGCCATTTATTATGATGTTGGCTCTGGTTTGTCACAGATTGCCTTTATCAGATTGAGATAAAGACCTTCTATTTCAATTTTCTGTAAGGCTTTTTAAAACCATGAGTGGGTGTTGAACTTTGTCAAAATCCATACCAGTGTTTATAGCAGCACAGTTCATAACAGCTGAATCTTGGAAGAAGCCTATATATCCATAAATAGACAAGTGGATAAAGAAAATGTGATATTTATACACAATGGAATACTACTCTGTCATAAAAAAAGATAAATTTGAGTCATTTTTGGGAAAATAGGTTCACTTTGAAAAGGTAATGGCAAGTGAAATAGATCAGACCTACAGGCTTAAATACCATATGATTTCTCTTATATGAAAAATTAAAAAGTATAAATAAATGAAAGAGCAAAATAAAAGATAGATAAAAGGAAACAGGGATAGATCTACTGCAAATAGGAAAAAGAACAAGAGATGGAAGGAAGAAGAAGAGGGGAGGGAAACATTAAAAATAAATAAGATGTAAAATATACATGGACCAAATACCCACAGTGGGAGTAGTTATTAGTATTGAAAACCTGTAGTAATAAAAGAAGTAAGTTTGTAAATTTCAGGTACTGTTCTGCAGAGGCTCTTTGAAATGAATGGATAGCTGTTTTAGGCAGCAGGATATACTAAATAGAGCTGCAGACATTATGTAGAATAAACAAAAAAATAGGCTTCATGACAACCCAGGATACTTTCTTTTACTATCAAAAACATTTTAAAAAGAATTTATACTATGAAAAATAAAAGAATTTCATTGCCTATGGAATTTCTTGTTTAATGTTTTGGTAACTGCTTATTTTTAGAGTAAATTTTAATGCACAGGAACTAGATTAATTGAAATCATAGCAATAGGAATTTGGGAATAGTGTTATTCTTGTTTTTCTGCAGATAACGGGACCTGAGGCTGAAAGGGGTATCCTCAGGACCACACAGCTTCTGTGTGGCAGAGCTTGGACTTAAACCTGTCTTCTGATTCCTAACCCAGATTTTTTCTCTTTCACCAGGTTGGTCTCCGATGGTGAGGGGACAAATACCTAAATTGAGAGAGACATTCAATCAGTAAAACAAATAACATCTACGATAATTCCCATGATTTGTATTTCTCCAACTTAGTATTGTTCATCTAAGGCCCAGGGTAGCAGCCGGACATTAGCTAGTCACTTTAGATCCAACATGGGTTCTTTATTTCGGTAAATGCTATCATCATTCATACTGTTGGCCAAGAAGAATCCTGAGCAGCATTTCTTTTTCTCTTTCCAGAACCAGCCATTCGGCAACCAGTGTACCACCTTCCTCTTTCCAGCATTCCTCGAATCATTCCATCTTACTTCCTCTCAACCATCTCCCTAGAGAAAGCCACCAGCCCCTCTCACCTGCAGGACTGCTTCAGCCTCTAAAAAGTCTCCCCTGTTCTCTCTTTGCACCTTTCCCACCATCTTGCTCAGTCATTCTTTACAGGTGGCAAAATCGATCACTCTAATCTCAAATCTGGTCACGTGATGATCTCCATCAATGATCCTCATTGCCTTCAAGATAAAATCTAAAACCCCTTGATTTGAAGTAAAATATTCTGCAAAAAAATAGTTTGTGATTATCTTTTCAGCTTCATTTATTTCTTTTTTCTCTCCCCCGCCTGCTGTTCCCCTGCTGAGTCTGTGCTGTACTCATACTAAACTTGGACTTTTAAAAAAATTTGCCAAGGCCTCATACGTCTCAGTCTTTATACTTGAGTCTTTGAATACTTTATCCTTATGTCTTCATCTGGTTAATTTCTAGGTTCTTTAGGTCTTTGTTTAGATATTAGCTCTCCCAAACAATCCTCCCTCACCACTTGGCCCCTCCACCTATCTAGGTAGAATAGTCTTTACTCCAATATTTTGCCCATATTACAGAATTCACCATACCTTTTTGTAATTGAATATCTATTGTTACCTTGGTTAGCCTATTATTTTCATATGGGCTGAAAATCTTGTTCTAATTCCATGTAGCATTTCTACTATCTATTATTAATCATAACCATATGGTTATTAACCATAACCATAAATAACTGGTAAATGAGTACTTTTTCATTTTCTCAAATTTCTCATGGATTTAAGAGAGGGTGAGCTGAACTGAAGATGAGTGAGAAATGTTATGGACAGAATACTGAGGAAAGGAGTTGGGGTGGAGATAGCACATAATTTTTTGCTCTTCTTGTAATTCAAACAAGAATAGGGTTCTGAGTTAAGGATTAACTAGCAGTTCTATCATGTAAAATTTTGAAATCAGTAGAATCTCTGTAGAAACTTCATTCTATATTACTAACTCATTTATGTGTGCTTAAATTTTTCAGCCGGGCGTGGTGGCACACGCCTTTAATCCCAGCACGCGGGAGGCTGAGGTAGGTGGAGCGTTGTGAGTTGGAGGCCGGCTTGGGCTACAACGCGAGCGCAAGGCCGGCCTGAGCTACATAGTGCAACCCTGCCTCAAAAAACCAGGGCCGGGAGCTTGGCTCAGTGCCTTAAGCGCCAGCCCTGGCAGGCGCGAGGTTGTGAGTTCAATCCCCGGTGCCGCAAAAAAAAAAAAAAAAAAAAAGAAAAAGAAAAAAAAAATGAAGCTTAAGAAATTTACTCCTTTGTCTATCATTCTAGCAGTCATTTTGGTCAAGGGCAAATGCTTACTCAGTTGCCAGATAATTACTGGTGAACATGGACACAAGTAAAGAAAAAGAATTAATTGGATGATTTTATATGGATGGTGCTTGATGGTCAGAACTTTGAGAGGAAGAACCTAAAATGGAGTTGTAACCATATGCTATTAAGCAATGGACTAATGATCCATCTTATATGATTATTTTTAGTGCTTATCTGTGTGTATTTTAATAAAATTAAAACAGAATTGATATATGGTAATATGTATCTTCATGCGGCTTTTTTCCCCACTTACTGTATTTTTGAAGTTCTGAAAATAAAACAGGAACACTGCTGAAGTGAGTTATTGCTGCATGAAAATCATGTCTTAGTTTTTTCCCCTAGGAATTTCCTGAAGCTATTTTCTGATGGTAAAACCAAGGTCTTAATAGATTTTATCTGATAGAGTGGAAGTTATTTGAATATTTGAACATGCCATTACTTAAACAAGTTAACCAGCTTTGTACATAAGTCTATAGGCTGTATTCTGGATACCATGGCAATATGATATCTTTTTCTAGCTTTCACAAGTTTTCTCTTACTACATGAATAAAATTTATCTTTAGTACAAAAGTTTTATTGAGTTCAGTTAGTCACCAGGACTCCCACTCTCTTCAACTTCCAGCCAAGCTTGTTTGTAGAAATAAAAAGGATTCTCTTTTAAAACGGGATGAACCTAGCTATAGTGGTTGAAAAACTATTCATTCACGAGAATACAGTCAATATGTTCTCTCTTGGCCATTTTGGTTGGGCCCCTGGTATATTTGATTCATAGCTTGGTGTTTTACTCTGGTGACTTACTTCATTTTTCATAATTTGTCTACTGATGTCAAGAACAATCATTGTCTTCCCCAAGAGACTAGCAAATACCACTGCAAGCCAATGGATTTAGAAAAGTGGAATCCAGTGATTCAGTTCATTTGGACAGAGTCACCAAATGCCTCCTAAATGCAAAGCATGGTGCAATGCATCTTCAGGGAAGCAAAAAAGACAGTCCTTGACCAAGAAAATTGGAAGTAACATTATAGACAAACCAGAAAAATGTGCACAAATAAAATTACTTGTGTATATCTTCAAGAAAAAATAAAATCCTTCTATTAAACTTTTCTTGAAGAAACATATGATTGCAGCTGAAACCAACTGTGTGAGGGTTTATATAAAGTTATTGAAAATGAGTATTTCTATTAATACTCTATTCTATCAGAAAACAGATACTATGATAAACCCTTTTTTTGTATCTTGCTCCAGAGAAAGCAAGAATGCTGTGCCACCCTCACACAACCATTTGCTTTAAAGACTAGTAGAATGTGGACAAAGGAATTTCTAGATACCCAGGTCACTGGGGCTTTGCTAGACTAGGATTCTAGAGTAAGAGAGCCTATGTACTGATTTGTTTTGACTTAGGGTTGTTGTATAATGTCTTAAGCTGACAGAAGCCAAAGCTGCTGCCCTGTCTCAGAGGACTAAAAAGTCAACTATGTTTTAGACAAAATATGATTTAGATTTTACAGTTTTTTGGTTTATCATTTTCATTTTATTTTAAGATTTACCCTTTTAGGAGTAGTATGCTATTTTTAAGAATTTACTGAGGTTTTTAATAGGTGTATCCCTGCTGTCTTCCAACTAAATTATTTAGAAAAGAAAGAAAATACAAGCTTTATATATCTAAATTTAAATAGAATTCTAAACTTAATCTATACCTAATCTGTATGTATTTATTCATATATTTATACATTTATATTTGGTATGAAACTCATAACCATGGGTATTTTTAAACCGTAGAATTGCCCTTTGTATGCAGATTTCTTGGAGATGAAGTACAAAAATTTTTAACAAAATGTGACCTCCAAGTTCTTAGTTTTTAAATACAACAATAAAACTGTATTCACTTTGTAAGAAAGCAGATCGTCTCTGTTGAGTATTTAAGGCAGGTACATCCATAGTAATGGTAATATGAAAGACTAATTTATCATGCTAACCTCATTGTGGCAAAGTATATTTCTCCAGCCCTGAACTTTGAACTGAATCTTGTAGTTTGGCAATTCCTAGAGAAGACAACATACTTTATAGAACCACTAATGTTTTAGCCAGGGATTGAGAGATGTGGCACTAACCACATGTCTCTGACAACTGTTAATCCAAGGAGGATAAGAGACAGTGGAGAAGGTCTAAATCTAACCTGCAGCCTGTAGCTTCAAGCCTATAGTCCAACCTAGCCCAGCCAGGTAGCAGCCAGCCTGTAGTTACTGAATATGAAAATATATGATTGTTTCTGCAATTCAGTAAATTTTAGGGTGGTTTGTTATTCAGTATTATCAGGGCACTAACTGATAAATACATGCTATCTCAAGATTTTTTTCCAACTCCATTCAAAATATATAACTCTGAAAATTTCCAAAATGCTTATTTCCACAAATGTCTCTAATAGTGTTTGCAATGTAACTTGAATATAGAAATCTTAATCAGCTAAGACTGTCTTTTCTCTGCACTGGAAGAACTAACGTGGTAAAAATCCTGTTCTGGGTGATTTCTATATATGATATACATTACATTCTGTCTTCAAAAGATATAAATGCTGACCATAAATTGTACAGCTGGAATTTCGGAATTTGATACTTACAGGAATTCTGAGAAATAGAAAGTGAATTATGTATGAAGTTAGAAGTTTTCAGAAATACTATGCAGCATTTTAAATTTCTTCTCTTGGGTTTCAGTAAACTTTTCACTCATAAGCTGTCTAATTTTCCAAGTAGAAAAAAATTCATATCACAAAGAATGCGAGTGTGAGGAGCAGTTAGTTCCAAACTGCCTGCTGCTGTTCAGCTAGGATTGTGTGCAGTTTATGTCAAAACACTTCAGCAAAGAAATACAAATACAGACTAATGTTTGACTTCTTTTGTTGTGTTGAACTGGAGCCAGCAAAAGTATTTATATATAAATCCACTTGTGAAATACATAACCCTCTCAATGTGACTTATATGTTTAAGGCTTAGAGAGAATTCAGGTTGATTGACAGAAACGACTGCTCTTGCAATGTCAGTGTATGACTTTGCTTATGTGGAAACTTTTAAATTCACTCTTGTCAGGGAGGGATGTTTATCTTCTAATTAAGTGCTACTGCATTAGCAATGAACATTCATTTGCCCTACTATGTGTATTGTAAAGCATAAGCCTTCGATATACCCATTCTCATTCTTCTCTTTATAAACTTGAAGGAAACAAATCCCCTCAAGCTCCAAGTGTATGCCTAAAATATCTACTTAGACATTGCCTGAGGGCAAAATAGATGGCTTTGCTGTTTTAAACACTTGAACATAATGTAGGTATAAAAGAGAGCCTTGTCATATGGAGTCAGATATTTTTCTCCTCTAGCAGTAATACCTGCAAAACCCTGTTTTCTTCTGTTTAATTCTGTGAGGAACTGAGATACGCTTTTTAAAAAGCTATGGTTTAGATGAGCTTCTGTGGATGGAACTAACAGAAAAAAAAAAAAGCCCTGGCGTATCGAATGTCTTAGAGACCATGTAAGAATGTCATGTCTCCATTTTTCAAAAGCTGCATCCTTTTATTTTGTTGAACTTTAGCACCTTGTTTAAATTTTTATTGCATTCCCACACAGTGTTATGCATAAGTATATAAGAAATGCCATAACAGATTAGGCCAGTGGTCCATCTTGCCTGCCTCTGCGGGCTGTTTTGTGGGGAGCCAAGGTTGTCTTTCTTGTCGTTACTCTGAAAACATTAGGGATCCACTGCACACCTCCCTCATGTTCCCTTAATATTCCATTAGAGATCAGCATTTGAGAATTTTCCTAAGTCTTCTAAAACTTATTTATAGCTTCACCTTTTGTGATACTTTTGGGACAATAGGTTCACTGCATGATTTGTATTAAAAATGCCTTCTTCAAGTTTCAAGAGCATGTTTCTGAGGCCTAGTATTTCGAGATTTCCTTACAAAACTCATTTTCTTGATTTCTTAGAATTTAGTTATAAATGGTTGGCTGCAACTAAAGTAGCTCCCAGTGTTCTCCAAATCCTGATGTCCGTAAGTTTTTGTATAATTTCCTCCTGTTCCACCTGGCTGTGCCTAGAAACTTAGTTCTAATAGAATATGGCAAAAGTGATGAAAGGTCAAATGCAGGATTAGGTTGTAAAAGACTATAACTTCCGTCTTGCTTGACCTCTCTGTTTTCATGCACTTGCTTTGAAGAAGCAAAGGATCATCTTGTGAGTTGTCCTAAAGAGGTTCCCTGTGGTAAGGACCCCAAGGACAGCCTTGGGCCAACAGTCATGTAGAGTCATGGGGAGTTTCGAAGCTGATCTTTCCTTCTTTGATCCTTCAGATGAGGAAATAGGTCCAGTTGACTATTGTAGACAAACCTGAAGGGAATTTCAGCTTTGTAGAAAAACCTGGAGGGAATTTGGGATCACTGGAGACCATGTTTGAGGCAGTCTACTACAGAAATAAACAAGGACTGCGAAGGTTCTTGTCTCGTTTTATTTTGATAATATTTTGGAGATATTCCTGCCATTTAACTACAACAGTTTGCCATGTTGGTCTTCCAAAACTATTTTGTTCTTTTCAATTCTAAGATGTATTTTGCCTCTCAGATAATTTATGCATAAAAAAGCTAAGCATGATCCTAGCATGGTTTGATATGGTGGATATGCCACTTGGTTATTTCTGTCTAATAGACCACCTTAAAACAGTAACTGTTTATTTAGCTCCTGATTGTGCGTGTTGGCAGTTTAGACTGGGCTCAGCTGGGTAGTTCTAATCTCAGCTGCACTGCTTTATGTATCTGCCATCAGCTGCTGGTCAGCTAGCAGGCTTTGCTGATCTAGGATAGATACTCGCACATCTCTAGGCCTCAGCTGGGATTAATCAGCCGACTCAATTGTGTTCCATGTGATGATGATCCAGCAGGCTATCCCAGGCCTGTCCACATGGCAATGGCAGGGTCCCAAGAAAATGAACAGAAGCAAGGCCTCTTGAGTCCTAGGCATAGAACAGAAACATCTGTCACTCTTACCACATTCCATTGGCTAAGTTGAGTCACAAGGGCAGCCTAGATTTATGAGGTAGGGAAGCACATTCTACTTCTTGCTGAGAAGAAATGCAAAGTCAGTTGCAAAGAGAAGAGAGACACAGGGAGTGAATAACTGTGGCTGTTTTTGCAATCAACCAGTGGCCATAATTTAACATGGAGTCTCTTCCCACAACGCAGAATGTTGCCGTGCTCAGTGGTGCCGGTTGTTACCAATGCTATACTGCCAGGACTGGGTTCTTATTCCAGTTTTCTCTGTTTGATTTCATGCCTCAATTTACTTATCTATACAATGAGGCAATTGAAAGTTCATAGTCGACAAAGTCATTTTGAATATTTAATGCATTAATATATAAAAGGATCTTAGGCCTAGTAAGTGCTAAACAATATCTTAAATTCTGATTTTGAACCTTTTTGGTTATTTCTTTGTGTTTTTGTTTTTATTGTTGCTTACATCTGGGAATTTTCTCAGTCATTTTTGGTGTTCTCAATGATATCCTCTGGTTGGTTATCCTTGTGTGTGCTTCTTTGGGCAATCCAGCATCAAACATTCTAGTAGATTAACAGGACTTTGGCTTTTATCTCTGTATTTTCCAAGGACTCTGAATTTGTGGTAAAAACAATATATTAAAGAGGACTTCGTGTTCATTCAGCCAATGGTGGTGTCACCTAGCTTTTCTTTCTCCTGGCGAATGGGGATGGTGAGTACCCAGAGTTGTGAGGAGGACTATTTCAGTCATGTTAGGCAGGCAGTAGAGCTCCGTGGTGCCTTCATTTTTTTCATTTTCCAATGAGGAGTCATGCTAACTACCCTATTCACCTCTATGTTTATAGTGGAAATCAAATTAAAGAATAGGAACAAAAGAAATCAGAGAATGTCTTAATATCTGTTAGGGAAACAATGTCAATGATTATTAAGGAGAAAGATAGCTGCTCCAGTGGAGGTTAGAAACTGGCAAAGATCCAATAAATTCTTAGGACTAAACGGATCTTGTATTGGTCTAAAGATTTTGGAAAAATAAGCATACAATTTTACTTAATATCATGGCCCCATTCCTTTTCTATCTTTCCCATTTTTTTCTCCTCCTTGAATCTAAATCAATGCTGAACATGAAAGCTTCTATATGATGTAAAATTACTGTTGTAACTATAAAAATGTTGCATGTATTTCGTTTCAGTAAGTACAATGTGTTCTGCTTCAGTTTTATTTTACTCTTATTAGGTATGCAGCCTATTTGCCAGAGTGAGTTATCTCTTCTTAGAGGTTGGTTATAAACCTACTCTATTTTGTAAACAGAATTTCCATTAAAAATGAATTACTTTTCCTTAGAGCTTATTGATGGGGCCAACACATTGCTAAATTTCCTTTCTGAGCCAAGATTTGTCACCTTGATCAAAAATTGGCAAAAGGCAAGTCGTGATAATTCGAAAGGTACAAATGGTGTGGGTGCCACAGAGGGTTTTATTAAAACTACATTTGACCTTGATTTTGTCTTTAAAGCAATTAGCCAGCAGTAACAAAGAAATAGCAGCTCCATACTATGATTCCTCATACTCTAATCTTGGCATTCACCAGAAACACTTCCCTTCATTTAGAAAGACGTGTTCTTCTGACAGACAGTCTGGAAAAAAGTGTGCACATGCACACATACAATGAGTCAAGAGTTGGAATGTGAAAACATGAGACCCCAAACAGTAAGCTAAAAATGTGATATCAGATGCTTGGCAGAAAGATTATATTGTAAGCCTTCTGAAATCCAGCCCATGACACAAGCAGTCAGGCATGGCTGCTATTAGCCATCACTCCCCAATATATCCAGAAAAGGAGGGAAGAGAGTAGCATTGGTCTGGTGAGACTGTCTGAGTACTTCTGTTGATTTTATTCAAAGTTTTTAAAAAGGTATTATTTTCTGATCATACAAATAATACATGCTCACAATTTAAAAAATAAAACATACAGATAATTAGATGAGAGAAGAGAATTGGGAAGAATTCAGCGTGATATTTTAGCCAATGAATTGGTTGTTTTTATTTTTGAGGTTAGATAGATATAGATTTTCAGTTGTACAATATATTTAGTTATTTGGGGATTATAAAGGCCTTCAGCAGGGAATAAGATAAGGTTATTTCTATGATCTCCAAGGAAATAAAAGAAATTTTTGGACTAGTATTTGCCCCATTGTTCCAAGTTAATTAGCATTTACAGTATACTAAGCTTCATTTCTCATGGCATTTCCCACACAAACCCGCCTCCCTTCAGTTCCTCAAAATGAAATAAATAACATTAGGAGAGAGAAGCCATATGGAATAGGTACAGTAAAAAGCAAATGTTCAGAGATGAGTTCAGGAGATTTGTTTTCACAGAAATGAGGGAGGTCAAGATCAGTAAGCATTGGGCTGAACATTGTGATTTGCAGGAGAAAAGAAAACCTTTTTTATTTTAATGCTGAACATCAGTAAATGATGGGTAGTTCTCTGGAACTGAATAAAGCTGTGTGAAGTCGAGAGCAAGTGTATAAAATAAAGAGCCTCGTGGGAACCAAGGAAAGAAAACCATCTTGGTAACTATGTTCCTCATAAAAAGAGAAGTGAGTAAACAATGATGATTATTCATCGAAGAGTGAGAGATGATTATGGCCCAATCCATTAGGCTCGCAGACAGTGAGCAGCGCACTGTGCCACCCATGGCCTGGGAAGTTCACGTCATCAGTTGGGGAGGTGCGGCGGTCGTTAGTGGGGAAGCCACACAGCGCGGGCCCAGCTGCCGTCACTTCCACCAAGCGAGGCCTCAGTGGGAGGAGGTGGAGGGGATATCTATCACTGCCCACCCAGTGCTTAACCAGAGCAGAAGAACCCGAAGGCCCTAGAACTAAGTGTGCTTTTTCTGCTCTGGCCCCTTTGCGAGCTTTCAAAGAAGTGATTTTGTATATATATTCATATGCATCTTTCTGTATATGTTAGGGAGGTGCACAAAGTTGGCTCTTGCTGGCTGCCATTAGTATCAATAAAGGATTTTACTCACATAGCAGCAGTGCTAATAATAATAGTAATAATAATGGCAGGAAGTAAGAGCTTTTGCTAGGGCGGGATCACTGTGCAAAAACATTCTGACTCTTTACATGGATTATTTCTTTTAATCCTAATACAACACTGTGAGGTATTTACATTATTAATCTCGATGGATTGATGAGACTGAAGTCTAAAGAGGTCCCCTTCCTTACCCTATGTCATTACTGAAAATTGTGGGTAAGCTAGGAAGTGAACCTTTGCCCTTTGATTCCAAGCCCTGTATGCTGGTGTCTACCTTAGAAATAGATAATGAACATTTCCTGTGTGTTTCCTACACTCCTCAGATGGTACTAAATATCCTATGTGCAACATCTCGTTTCATTCCTATAAAGCTGAAGAGGCAGGCACAAATGTGATGCCCATATTACAAACGAAAGACAGGATTACATAGCCTCTTAGGATATAGCTCGCCAATGCCCCGTGAGCAAGTTGGGCTACTCCCCTGCTTGTGTGAGGCCTGAGCAGCCCTAGAATCAGCACCCGGAATCTTTGTTCTGTATTGCCCATTAATACTTAGAAGTTAAAAAATATTTTGAAAAAGGTAAACTTTCTGTACTGGTTTATTTTTCTTGAAAAAAAAGAAAAGAAAAGAAACCCATGACTTTGACTTACAATCTATATTCTTCTTTAAAAAAAAAAAAAAAAACCTCATTGGGCTACAAGAGAAAAGGCTTCATTGGATGATAAGCTTATAAAAAACTCACTCCTGAGGAGAAGCAGACCTCTCTACACTTTCATGCTTCCCTTGTGAGCACAAACCAAAAGCATACTAAATTTTGCTACTTGGTACTTGACAATGACCACTGCTTAATGCTTTTTAGGCGTGTTAGAACCCCCACAGTGCCTCTAAATTGTGGAGGAGTACTCCTTGGGGAGAAATGTCTTTCTGACCCCAGTTTGCAATCAATTAACACCATGAAGCATGGGAATTTATAGCCTTTACTTTTTATTTTCTCAGTGAGGGAGAACCTGGAAGATACCAATGCTGTAATGGAGTAAGGGACGCAGTGCGATCTGTTGATCCACAGATCTCTCGACCTTTGTTGGAAGGTCATCAGTGAGTGAGGCTGTTTGAACAATCCCAAGTAAATGCGGTGATGTAGTGTGGCTTTTTTTTTTTTTTAAACAAACTTCCAATGTCTAACTTTTTAATTCTTGCCATAACACCAGCTGGCTCGTAATTAACCGCTGGCATCATCAATATCTCGTCAAAGTTAATGAGTTTTTAACATAATTTTTAACTGCTCTGAAGAGGTTACAGAATTAAAAGAACAAGAATAATGTATATATTTATTCACAGACAAACAGAGGGATGAAAGATAAGGAGCCAGCTCTTAGGCCGCTAGGCAAGGAATTTGAGACAACTCCCTGGGTTTTATTAGTGTACCCAGTGGTCAGGGTGGACAGATTTACAGACTTGGGTGGACTCACAGAACCTGTGAACTTGCTAAAACTAACATTAACCTTTATTTCCAATTGCTTAGGCTTAATAGCAGTTCAGATGCTAAGGAGATCAGGTGCTTAAGACCTCTTTTCCTTTGACATGGAGTTCATTTAAACATGCAGTATTTTGAATTTCATAGGTAATATTAACATAGGGAAGGCACAGTCCTTCTCTTTCCTTCCTTTATTATTCTGCTGTAGCTTACCCATCAGATTCCACTCATCCTGCCCTGCTGCTGGGGGTCCAATGAAGGGCCTCAGGCATGCTAAACACTAAGCTGCTCCTCCTGCTTCCTTTTTATCTCCATTTCCTTCATAGTCAATCATTTTTAAACGAATGATGTCTATCCATGGATTTTGATGCACACATCTAATACTGTGTTATAGATCTCATTCTATTTTTCCTTTTATAGTCAACAATGCATTTTAATGCATGTGGCTTTATATATATTTGCCTGTTGATTCTAGCTGTTATATAATATCCCACACTGAACTAAAGCATCTCCTGGTGTTGGGCAGGGACAGTACTTCCAATTTCCTACCACTATGAGCAATTTTGTCATGATATATTGTTTGTGTGTGTGCCCTTATTGATCTGTGTGGAGATTTCTCAGGAACAATCCCAGGAGCTGGCATACTGGGACATAGAATATGAGTAAACTTAATTTGATCACATATGCAGATACATAACTTTCCAGCAGTGCTACATATTCTGTTTGAGCCCTGCATGGGAAATTCTGTCACTGCACATTGCCAACATTTATCATTATCCTGGCTTCTAATTTTTTTTTGGTACCAGGTACTCACGACCTTGTGCTTGCAAGGCAGGCACTGTGCCACTAAGCTATACCCCTGGTCGCCTGGCTTCTAATTTTTACCAGTCTTATAGTGTGAAGTGACATTTCATAAGTTCATCTTTCTCTAATTATTAATTAGTTTGAGCTTCTTGTGTGTTTATAAGACTTTTTTCCCCTAATAATTACCTATTTTGATGTTTTACCTGTTTTTTCCTATTTGGATTTGTAAAATTTTCCAGTTATAAGAGATTTCCCTCCTTCTTTTTCTTTCTAAAATATGTTCCACATATTTGTTGCTTGATAACATTAGACCAGGGAACTATATTCACTTGACGTGATGTGTCTATTAACTCTGCCTATAATTTTCCGCTTTGAATGGATACCCTTAATTTTGATGGAATTAAATCAATCAATTTTGGCCTGGTAGTTTGTGCTTCAGAGGTTAAGAATTCCTCCCCTGTCCTTAGAGCCTAAATATTTTCTCTGACACGATTAAATCTGTACTCCTACCTTTTTTATCTAGAACTTTAATCTGCCTGATGTTTACTGTGATGTGTTTGGTATGGATCCAGTTGAATTTCTTTTGCATGTAATGAGTAAATTTTGCAACATTGTTTACTACAATAGCTGTCTTTTCCCCACAGATTTGCGTTGTACAAATAAATTCTCATAAATAGGCCTATTGGTCTGTTCTTTCACCAGCACCATATAATTTTCAATTGGAATTCTATGTTTTTGTTCTATGTCTTAATATTTGGTGAAACCAATCTGTCCCATCATATTTTCTCTTTGTTTTCTAAGTTAGCTATTCATGAATGTTTTTAAATTTAAATTTTAGAATATTAATTCCATTTATATTTGGGCAAAATTGACATTTTTACATAGTAAATCATCCATTGAAGAGCATGCATTGACTCGTTTTCTTTTGACCTTTTATATACTTAATTTTATTCATTTATTTATTTATTTTGGGTACTGGGAATCGAATTCACAACCTTGTCCTTTTCAGGCAGGCACTGTGCCACTGAGCTATATCCCAGGCCCCTAGATACTTTAATATGGTTATATATTTTCCACTAAAGAGGTCTCTGGTGTTTGTTAACTTTCGTCTTTTCCGTGAACTATTAATATTTTTTTCAGTACCACAAGTTCAGTCCTTTGGAAGGAGAATGTGTTGTTTAGTGTTGTTTGAAAGTACCCAGACCGGTGTTGAATGAACTGTAAGAGTCCTCGGACACTGTCATTGAAAATGTACGTCTAACTTCCTAGAGATTTTGGTTTGATTATTCAAGTGTATTTAAATTTTGAATCTTTACCACTAAAATATGATTTTACATTAAATGTTGATTTGAGGGCTTAATAAAGGGTTCTTTCTTCTCTCCATTTGAAAGAATGCTCAAGAAAAGATTATTTTGAGATAAGAAGGAATTATGAATCAAAACTAATAATTACAAATATAAGTTCATCATGAGTTCAAGGCCAGCCTGAACTAAATAGTGAGGCCCTGTCTGAAAAGCACACAAAAAGAGTGAGGTTCTCACAAATTTATTAGACCTTTTTATCTTTAATGTCTTAGATCAAAGATTTGCCAGGTACTCGCTGTATAGCATTTAAAAGAAAGTTTATTAAATTAGTTCAGGGCAACTCTGTAATAGGCAACTTAGTTTTTCCAAGCTCAATAAACAAAACATGGCATCTAAAATTGCAGTGATGGCCACTAGATGGCTAGCAAATTGAAGATTATATCAGTTGTAAGATGAAAATTCTCTGCTCTTGTTAGTCATGTAACATTTTAACCTCTACTTGGATGAGGTTTACTGAAATGGATTTCATTAATGGCATATAAACAAGGAAACTATTGTGTGAGGAGCAAATGAGCAACGAGGAAGATAAATAGTTATGTTGGATTATATAATTATGTGTTTTACCTATCCTAAAACTTTAGTAAGTAAGCCCTTAAGTGTCATTTAGAGAAATAAGTGGATCAATTGCTTGTCCACTTATTCACTTGATCTAACATATTTTACAGGGGAATATTAAAAACTTTGTTGATGCAGCTACACCGTATTTCATGAAGGAATTTAAGGAAGTCTTCAAGGAACTGAAAGAATGAACTCAGAATCTGAGCCTTACATCCTGTTGGCTGATAGTCCTGCTGAAATATGTTCTTGTCCTAAAAGCATTTTTGAATTTACCTTCAAGTGTCACTCATTGTTGGTGTTATGCCCATACAAGTTAAACTCCAAAAGTTGGAAAACGTACTGTATAAGGATTTTTCTGAACACCCTTTATTCAATGAAAGACTAAAATACTATTGGTCTTCTTAAGGTTAAGTCACTCTGTAGGCTTCATTTTCGCTGGCTGCCACAACCTTTTCTTTATAGTTGTTGTATTGCTGCTTCATATTTACTTTTTAGTCAGGTTAACCTTCTATGTGTGAAGAAGATGTCACAGTTGATGAGTTTCATGGAGATGGAAAGTGTCCCTAGAGAGAAATTCCAAACTTTTGATATAAAATTATAAAACAAAAAGTACCATACTGGTGAATCTAATAGAATGACACAGTGTCTTTTACGAGCCTTTGCAGAACATTTTTCTCAGTCTTTCCCTGTCCAGGGACATGGTGGTAGGATATCTATAAACTTATTGATAACTGATGTGTAGTTAATCTAAAAAGTATCCATGGATTCCAAATTCTTAGATTCAATCAATAATGGTTCAGAAATATTTGGAAAACTGTAGTGAACATGAACAAACTTTGTTTTTTGTCACTATTTCTTAAACAATATAATATAGTAACTATTTATATAAGTTATACATAGTATTAGGTGTTATTAGTAATCTAGAGGTGAATTAAACTATATGAAAATACGATGCCATTCTGTATAACAGACTTGGACATACACAAGGAGTTGGTATCTGTGGTGATGGTGATGGTAGGGCATTGTCCAGAGACCAAATCAATTCTGCATGGATGCTGAGAAACAGAGAAAGAAGAGGGAGAAAAGGAGGTGTGGAGGGAGGGAAGGGGAGAGGGAAAAGGAGAGGGAAAGAGAGAGAAGAGAGAGACTGAAGCTTCTATAGGATTTATTTACAAAATCACTTTTAAGCCACTATCAGCAACATGATATTTCTCTAACGTTTTTGAATTTAAAACATATTTTAAAAATTATTTTTACACCTGAGTCATCTGATAACTCTGTGAAGTATGTGTTATTAATCCATTGTACAGTTCAGGACACTCGGCTGAGGAAATGATGACTCTGTTTTAAAGTTGGATTTGGTCACTCTAAATTTCTCCAACACTATTAACCTGCCCGATAAAATATTTTCACTTCCCTGATCCTATTTTTCTTATTTATGAATTGAGAACAGGTGTCCGCAAACTTTCTACAAAGAGCCAGACAGTAAACTTTACAGGCTTTGTGGGCCAGCCCGACCCTGCCACAACTACTCATCTCAGCCACTGTCCTATGGAAGCAGCCATGGCCAGCAGTGAAATGGATAGGTATGGCTGTGCTCTGAGGAAATTAAGTTTGCAAACTCAGGCTAGCCAGATTTGGTTCAGGAGCTGTAGTTTGCTGACACTTGGCCTGTAGTCCTGACCTTAAAAGAGATCAAGTAGGTAGCCTGGGACCATTTCAGTGTACGTGCTCTGCATGCACACCTCACTCGTTTCTGTATGGAGGCACCTCGCACGTTTTTACTGCAGATTTCATGGAAGGGATTATATTGCACATCACACTACAAAATTCTCTAAATGTCACATTTAAACATTTCTTCTATTTCTCTGTGGCAGCTGTCACATCTTTCCCAGGATCTCTCCCCTCTTCTGAGCAAGGCAGACCTTTCTTCTGGAAGCTTCTTGTCTCTCTCCCTGCTTGAGCTTGCCACTACTCTCAGTCTTACCTCCGGGTCTGTTTGCTCTTTCCTCCTTGTGTGCATCCTCACCCATCATGTTTCCTGAGCACTTCAAAGGGCTTCTCGGATCTGCTCTCCTTTGCAGGAAGGTGAGGCAGTGGTTGTCAATTTCGGTATTTTCTCTGATAAGTATTTGTAAAGTGCTGATTTAACCTAGTGTTTGGCACACAGTGAATGCTTACAAAATGCTAGTTGATTTCTTACTATTACGTACCTGATAAAAAGTTTGAAAAGCTACAACCTTTCAGCCCACTACTTTACAAAATATTGCACACATGTAAGCCATCATTTGTTATACTGCATCAAGACTGTAGGAACCTTTATGTAATCTGGAGGGCTCAGGCACCTGGCTTTCGTGGTCACTCAGAGGTCTCTGAGTAGACTCTCCCCTGGTAAACTGTACTAGTTTCATCATAGAAAAGATTTGCTTATTTTCTGTAACTCAAAGGCTACAGCACTTTGCTTAAAGCTTTCATGAGTTGAAGAACAAATCTTCCAGTTGACAGCAGATTCAATGGGACCTGCCTCGTGGAGCTGTGTGTTTGCATTCACAATGAATAAAGAGCGTCAAACATGTTTACAGTCAGACAGTCATTTTGCAGAGCAAGACTTGGTGGATAGCACTGAAAAAAAATCCGATGTTAAAATTTCATCCTGTTTTTTTATAGAGCTATCTTATGATAACAGATTATCACAATATTTTAGAGCAAACTGTCACGTGTGACAAATACTACAATGTAAGTCACTTTTGCACATGTTTCAATCATTTGCAAAGCATTCCTCTATCCTTGTATTCTTTTGCTCAAACAAGCATTTTCAAACTGCTTATTATATGCCAGATGCCACATGGTAAGAAATAGTTTGTGCTCTTAAGGAGTATGGTCCAGTGGGAGGAACATTTTGTTGTAAAGCAATCTTTAACAGCATATCTTCAGGATTAGAGTGCTCCTGTGTCTGTGAGGGCACAGCAAGTTCAAGGCAGATTTCATTGTTTCAAAACTATTTTGAGGTGATTTACAGAGTACAGAAGATAAAACCTAAGTGGTGAGGAAATGGGGGCTAAGAAAAATAAGGAAATAAAAAGTCAATTGGAACTAAATGTAAGGTTAGTGAACAAGATAAATGGCTTAAATTATGCACTTATTAGAGAAAGTATAAATTTGTGTTTGAGTTTCCTAGCAGCCAAACCAAGCAAGAGGAAAATATCCTTTTGATGGTCAAGGCATCCATGAGACAAAAACAAATTAAAGATCTCTAATGGATACCTGAGGGAAATGTATCCCATGGGTTTTCCTAATTGGTTTTCCTAGTCCTCACTGTCAGTATTGGTCACTTTTCCCACTGCTGAGACTCAGTTTAAAGCCGCAGAGGTTTAACTTGGCTCAAGGTTTCTGAGGATTCAGTCCTATTGGCTGGCTCCAAAGCAGAAACATCACTGTGGAAGGCTGTGGTGGAACAAAACTGTTTAGCTCATGGTGGAAGCAGAGCAGGGGAATAGTGTCAAAAGGAAGGTGCGAGAGACTAGGAGGTTTCGTCTCCATGACCCACATGGACATACCCAGAAGTGTGCTTTGCTAATCCCCTAGGAAGCTCCCAAACCAATCAAATTGACGAGTGTAACCATCACATTCACCCTGCATAAACCAAACAGTTTCTATTAAGAGTTGTTTCTTACACTTTCCTTCAAAATGTGCCAGTGGAATACCTGCACAGCAAAGGGTAGCAAAAGCACACAAAAGCTTTCCAGAACAGTGTTTCCTGCTTAATTCACATCTTTTGCTTAATCCAAGGATCAAGTTTGTGGTATCTAAAATAATCAATATTCTGATTATCTTTCAAGAAACCCTTAAAGTCTTTTATTTCTCTCAATTGAAAATTTTATGTCTTTTAACTGAGTAGATCTCAAAGAGACTATTTTAAACTAGTAGAGATGAGTAATCACCAGTTGGCAAAAATAACCTCCTTTTCCTCTGTTATCTAATAGTTTTATGGGAACAAGGTGAAGGAGCCCATGAGGAAATAAAGATAAGATATAGGAAAACAAAAAAGGTTACTTTTTTTTTTTTAGTATACTTTGGAGTATGTAACTTTTGGCTCTGCCATATCTAAGTGTGTGTCTTTCGGTTTCTCAGTGGCACTAACTCTCATATCTAGAACTGAGACGTGGCCCACTCCAAGGGACAAAGGGAATATCTTGACATTAGGTAAACTGATTTGGTAAGAATTCAGAGTATGGCTTTTCTTTAAGTGTTTAATATTATGTAAAAATTGATTATAAAAATCAGTATTATTGAAGGTAGCATTATCTTTTCCTACCATCTAGAAGTTAAAGAACATTCTGCATACCAGAGACCATTTCTTAGAAAGCTTCAGAATAAAATGTTTCCAGAACTCATCAGATGTAAGATGTATTAAGGTACCATCCAGAGTTAAAATTTGTGGTTGTACTTCACTAAAATTCATGAAGTTTTGTGTTCTTTTCAAAATTCATTTTGGTTCATTGGAGGAAATTTGAGTCACAGAAAATTACAAAAGACAATAAATGTCATTTATAATATTTCCCAACCAGGATTACCCACTGTTGAAATTATACTTCTATTTACAACTTGTATTTTTTTATGCATGCATAGTCACATTATTGTGATTATATTTGATTCACTTGAATTTATATTACAATAATTTTTATTATGTATTATTAGAAAGCTCTCATAAAAATTTTTTTTTGGTGGCTATGTAGCGTTCTACTGGGTGACTGTGAATTTATTGTATAAGTGCTTCATGAAGTTTTTAGTTATTTTCTCTCATGAGTTCCCTTGACATTTGGAGATTTGGAAATGAGTAGTGGTATATCACTGACTCTTGCTTTTTCCCTCTGTAATCTTGGCTTAGTTCTTTACTTGGACCCAGATTAGCATGATTCCTGTCCCAGCCCCCACATTTGAGGTGCCCCACACTTTAAAATTGTCTCAGTCTCACTTTAGTGCCTAGAACTGATGAAGTACTCATGATTAGCTTCATGGGTTACAACTTGTGGGGTCACATAGAGCCTCATACTGAGACGCTGTTGCTGTCTTGGAATACCAAATCATCTTTAAATAAGTACTATACTTTTGTTTTGTGCTGAGCCTTTCAAATTGTGTAACCAGTCTTGAGGATGGTGCCATCTGGTCTAGATACTCCAAGTCCATAGAAGAATCTGGTTTCTGTATCTCCCTGATTATCTGACCCTTATTTGAGATTGATCAGGTGCCCTGAGTGGCTCTATGACTTGTGTCTATGGGGTTGTCTAGGGACCTGTTTCCAGGATAGCAACTGGCTAAAATATTGCTCATCCTGGACAGTGTGGCCTTAGGTTAGGCCTGGCTTCTGCATGGTGCTGATGCACTAATGGTGGGCGACTCAAATTACTAATATAGTCAGAGACTCCATATATTCAAGGCCAAAATCACCACCCTGCTTAAATTTTGTATCCTATTTCTCATTTTCTCATTTTCTACATCCTTTTCCTAGTTCTTATCCTGACACAATCTGTTTCAATTTTTGGCACAAACTGAGACTCCTGGAAAGTCTTAGGTTTGCTACAGAGAAGTGGCAAGGTTGGCAGTAACAAGGTCACAGAAGGGTAGTGAAGGCCTCCTTGGTAGGAACTGACCAAAAGAGCGAGGGCCTTGGTTGGGGCATTGGTTACCATAAGGCTTGAAGAACAATAACAAGGGTTCTGCTCTGAGTCAGCACTTATTTATAAACTTTGTTAATTTCTCAATGTTATATTCAGAAGCTGAAATTTTCACAATTGCTGGTATGAATGGAAAAGTCACAGCATATGGCAAGAGTGATGAATTTTGGGAAGCTTAAAAATTTCCTTTTCTCAGAGAGCCCTCAGCTGAGAAATCTTTTCCTTCATTTATTCTTGCCAGTTGGAGATCAGCTCAGCTCATCTCCTCTCTTCTTATGAAGTTTTGGACTCTGGGCTTGGATGCTGGCTTCCTTAGCAGCTTTGAGCTGGGCACGTTGTCTGTTTGAAGGGGGTTGGGGGGCAGCATAGCCAGCCTGGAGAGTGTGTTAATGCCTGGAGGTCCAGTTTTTATTCCTGACCTATATTTGGCATCTGAGTCCTGCTATACTAATTCAAGGCTCCTGATCCTGGGTTTTACTGTTATCTGCTATTTCCCTGACTTTGGTTCCTTGCCATTCCCAGAAGGAGAAATATAGTCAAGGAGCATTTTCACATCAAAGAGTCAATGATGGCTTCTTGGAGATGTCCATGACATGCCCCTGGGATTAGACAGGGCAGGAAACTCACAAGGTCAGAGTTACTTGTGAAACATCATTCACTCATTCATGAAAAATTCATTAAATCCTACCTAATTTTCTAATAATGTTATGGGGGCTAGAAAAAGAAATAAGCATTTGTTTCATTTTTGCTTTTGTGTGGCTCACAAAACAATGCAAGAGCAAAATTAGAAAGCAACCTAAGAAGTTGAAATTAGAGATGTATATCAAAGCACCGAGGAAATGCACAGGAGGGTGGGTGAATGGGGTAGGAGGAGCTATCAAAGTCTTCATGGAAGAACACTCCTGAACCAAGGTTGAATCATGGCAGATGTGGTCAATGTTCACAAAATAGGCAGGCGCTCCTGGGCTGTTTCCAGCTTCCCGTGCAGTTAGTTTGTAACCATGTGATAAGTTCTGGCCAATGGAATTTGAATGGAAGTGACACACTTGCAGGCAAAAGCAGTTAAAAAAGCCCATGTACCTCCTCTATTTCTTTTTTGCCTTTTGGTGTAGTGTGTGGAAATTGTGTAGCTTTAAGATGGAATTCTTAAAACAAATGGTGGGTCACTGTATGGAAGAGAGTCACTCAGTAAAGACACCCACCTTATTTTGGTCTTTGTCTGATTGAGAAATCTCTGTTGTGATAAGATACTGAGATTTTTTTTTTTCAAATTACTGAGATTTAGGATTACTTGTTAGTACAAGTTAGCCAGTCCTATCATGACTAATTTAAGAAATTTCCAAAGCATATACGATAACATTTCAGAATGAAAGGGGAAAAAAAAAAAAAAGGAGATGAAAATTCATGAAGGTATTTCCTGAGGGCAAAGAAGTTGGTTTATTTTCCTTTCGATTACTTTTCATTCTTGACTAAGAGCTGCTCCTGGACAAAATGACTCTCTGAACTTCTAGAATATTTCATGCACAGCAGAACATGCTACTATAGATGAAGACAGCTCACAGGCAGACAGACAGATATAATTTCCTTTTGTAGAAAGCTGAAGTGCGTGGGAGTGGTGAAGGCCAAAGAGATGTAAGTGGAACATTTCTAACAGCATTTTCTAGGTGGCAGTCAGAAGTTGCAAAGCCTGTTTTCCTGACTTAGTAACTCCAGGCATGGATATCTGGCCCTAGTCATTTATGACTGCCTTTACAATGTGGGGGTCTGGACCCTCTCTTTGTCCTCTACTCTGTGGCCTGTCACCAATTCTGGGCAATAGAAAGTCTTACTCAGCATCTCATTATATTTTTTGTGACTTTGGAGTTCAAAGAATCTGTGTCTTTTCTACCAAATGATTAAACCATGGAGCTAGATTTCCTGACACCTAGTTCAGTATTTTTTCTTTCATCATTTGATATTGTTTTGGTTGTTCTTGCTGTTTATTTTTTCTCATTTGTTTTTTCTTAGCACCCAATGACCAAGTCAGTTCATTTCTTTGAAGAGAATTAAGGAAATATAACAGTCATATTCTTGAGGTAAAAGTCTACTGCTTTGGTTAAATCTTTATGCTCATCTCCACTTCCAACTCCATTGCTACTTACTAGCTGTGTAACTTCAGGCAAGTCATTCACTCTTTCCCAAGTCTCACTTTCCCAACCTGAAAACGGCATACAATAGTAGCCGTGAAGAATCAGTGGGATGGGGCATGCAGCATGCTTAGCTCAGTGCCTGACTGAGAGCAGCCGCTTACTGGGTGCTGACTGCTAGTGGGAATGTAGTTTGTAGGACAATGATGCTATGAAAAAAGAAAAATTATCTCTGTTCTCAGTGGAATTTTTGTTTGTTTCTCTATTGTCCTTCCTTGTTGCAAATCTATCCTTACTTCTCTCGGGGCCCTCTGGGGATCCATATCCAAATTCTATCCACTCAGAGCCCATGCCTTCTTCTGTTAGAGCAAAGCTTCTGGCATCCAGCTTTCTCTTTTCAACAGTATGTGCTTTTCATCCTCTCAAATCCACAGCATCAGCTCAGAAGTTTAAGGGACTATTTTTCTAATGAAGAGGGTAAATAAATTAGTTTTCGTAAAGCCAAGGTACATTTTAAGTGAGATGTTTTGAAGGTGACACCCTCTACTTCCCCGATCTTTCTACTTTAAACTGTAAATCATGAAGGGATCCAATTAGTAAGAATTTATATCAGGATAAATAGATTTGTGAGGCTAAATTCTCATGTTACATTCTAGCTCACCTAGGGGTCTTACATAAGCAGGAAAGGGATATATACAAACACATACAAGGAGAATACCGGTATGGCCAATTTTGCCTTGGGTAAGATAAGAGTTAGTAGTATACACGGTAGCCAGATTTACAGATTTACAAAGCTTACTAGAAATATGGGGAAAGTTGAGGTCACTTATTTTAGTTTGTAGCATACAAGTTGTGTAGTTTGAGCAGAGATAAATATATTTTGGCAATTACAAAGGTTCTCCATCAGGATACTGATGAAGACGTAACTCTGGTGATTTGTGATTCCATCATCAGCCCCTCAAGCTGTTTCTAGCTTCTTATTTATAGCTTTCCAGGTCATATATCTTATAGATACAAAACAAATGAAGTAGTGCAAATGAAAAAGCAGCTTTCATGATGGCCTATTTACATCTCCTTGCTTGTCACCAAGGTAAATAAAGATATATTCCTGATCTATGGGGGCTGAACCACTTCTGGTGTCCAGAATGTTGACACAGCCTGTTGATGGACAGAGAAGGCTGGAGATTGAGAGATACTTATGGCTTTTAAATTTCCAAAATGAAAATTCTGAAGGTTATGCTTAGCTATTTTGATTCCATTATTGTGCAGAATTATCTTGACCCAGACAAAGATAATCTTCTCAAGGCTGTATGAATTCGGATGATATGAAATACCTAAAAAAGTAGATAGAATTATTGATCCCAGATCTTTTCCTTCCTAGATTCATACCATTCCCATGCTTTTGTCATGCGTAGAATACATTTCTCCATTCCTTGACTTTGGGCTTAGGTGTGTGACTTTGCTTTAGCTAGTAGCAGGACGATAGAAATGATAGTATTGGTTTTGGGTCTCAGTCTGAGATAGCCTAGTGCACGTTCATTTTTGCTCACAAAAAAAAAAAAAAAAAAAAAAAAAAAAAAAAAAAAAAAAAAAAAAAAAAAAAAAAAAAAAAAAAAAAAAACTGCCTAAGCATCTACCTACTAATGAGGAAGAGGGACATATAGAGAAAAACTGCTTAGGTCAACCAATCCCCAGTCAAGCTTCAGATGTTTAAGGGCTAAAAAATTATGGTTCTAAGCCTTTTTGAGAGATATTTTACACAGCTACAGCTAATGAAGAAAACATCCAAAGAAATAAATTAAGCCACTCTTTAAAAAATTGAATGATGGTATTCTCTTCAAAATTTACGTTGAAACAGAGTACCCAATGCAACAGTTTTAAGAGATATAGTCTTCGAGTGGTTATTAAATCACATGTGCTCTGCCCTTATGAATAGAATTAGCACCCTTAGTATAAAAGAGTTGGAAGTTGAAAGGAGAGGTCTCTTCTACACTTTTTTTCATCATGTGAGGATGGGACATTCCTTCCATCCAGAGAATGAGGCCAAAGGGTGTTATTCTGAAGCAAAGAGCAGTTGTTACCAGATGAGCAACTTGATCTTGGAACTATCAGCCTCCAAATTAGTGAGAAACAAATTCACATTATTTATGAATCACCAATTTGCAATGTTCTGTTATAGCAGCAATAGACCAAGAGCCCATGAACAATATTATTTGGTTTCCTGGAAGTAGTTTATTTTTCACAAAAATCTCCACACTTTTGTGAAGCGTACTATGTATCTGACAAGAGTCCAAAAACATAAAGGAAATCCAGTGTGGTGATCTTATCTCAATCCCAAATGTCATTAGTTTTTTACAACAGAGGGTTTTCACTCTTGAAATGAACAAAGTTGGGTGGCTGTACTGGGTGACTCTTCCACATAGTGACCCAAACTTTCCTTCCTTTTGGTTTTGTTTTTAAAGACTCTATTTGAGGTCTCACAATTTCCACACACAACGTCCCCACACCTTGCCAAAGGGCAAAAGAAAAATGGAGGAGGCACATGGGCTTTTAACTGCAGACTTGTCACCTTCATGCAAACCCCACTGGTCACGACTTGTCACATGGTTACAGACTAACTGCACAGCCAATGAGCACATGCATATCTGTGAGCACTGATTGTTTGTCACACCTTTCCCCTCCTTCAAGCCCAGTTCAGAAGCATTCCTCCATGGACACTAGCCCAGTGACTTCTGTCCCATCCAAGGAGAACAAATCACTTTTCTCTCCTTTATATTTTCACAGTGCCTTCACACATGTTTTGATAGGCAATATCAAGGCCCAGTTTGCTTAAATTTAGGGATCATTTAATTTTAAAGTGACTATGTCTTCTGCAATGGAAATCTGTTACCTGCCGCTCACTGTTTCCTTTGGAGAGAATCTCTCTCTGCCTTTATGACTTCCACCATAGCTTTGGGAGGCTCTTGCCCATCTCTCAGCTCCAAGGGAGCACAACTGGTCAGTCAGTAGATCTCATTTCCTGGGCAACTGCACTTGGTACAGAGACGAGCAAGTTTCTTAAATTGGTGTGATAGAGCTCAATGCTAGAACTGTCATTGGTATTTTGGGAAGAGAGAAAGTCTGTTTTCACTTGGATTAATACCCATGGGATAGCAGAGTCAAGAGCACAAACTCTCTGAGGTCTCCAGTCAAGATGGCCTGTTTGAAAATGATACCAACAAAGAAGAAAAGAAACTGATAGAAATGGAAAGAGATTGAAGTAGAAATAAAGACAGATGGCAGAGAGGGGTGGGAACAAAGGGAAGAGAAAGAGAATGAGAAAGGGAGATCAAGGGAGGGAGAGAGAGACAGAGACAGAGACAGAGATCGAGTTAATGATAATGATTTGAGCCATGAACTCCTAGCATTAGCTGGGTCAGTGAGCATTCCTGAACTTTTTAGTAACATAACTAAATTTTATTTTGTTTTGCTTAAGCCATTTTGAGTAGCATTTTGTCTTATATGTAAGCCAAAAGTTTCTAAAGTTGCAAATAGTGGAAACCATAAGAGTTATATCTAAAATGCTTAAAATCTGTTGGTATAGAAGATAGACAACATAAATTTCTTCACTAGTAAACAGAGAAACACAGTCCATTCAGTGATTGCTATTAGGTGTTCCATTTCAAAGGGATTAAATAGAAGAACTTCATCCCACTTACATGTGCTGTCTTTTCTGTTGCTCCCCGCCTCCAACCTCCTCTGTTAAGTTGTTAGTCAAGGTGTGTTCTGCTTTACTTCTCAAGTCTTTTCACCACCCACCCCGCCTGGGCGCCTACCCAGTAACGCATCAGCGACAAATCCTTGCCTTGCTCTTGGTTAGTTTTGTATGAGTTCAGGAAATTCTTGAACTTTCTTTACTTATTCTTGTTTTGACTTACTAAGAGAATAGGAGATTTGATAATGACACTGCTAGAAAGCACCAAGGACTAATGCATCATGCAACATCTTCTATGTTTGGGTCTGTGCTAGCTTCCCTCAGTGTGACAAGATACCCAAGAAAATCAGCCTGAGAGAAGGAAGATTTATTTTGGCTCATGGTTTTAGAGATTTGATGGTCATCCGGCTCCATTGCTTTTAGGTCTATAGTGAGGAACTATCATCATGGCAGAAGGAGATAGTAGAGGAAAAATTGCTCATCACATAGCAGCCACAAAGAGGAAAAATAGAGCAAGAAGAAAAGCAAGAGCAAGAGAGAAGAGTAAAAGAAAGAGAGAAAAAGAGAGATAACAGAAGAGGCTGGGGATAAGATGTACCTTTCAAAGATACGGTCCCGCCAAGCAAGTGGTCATTATTTCATAGTACCAAAGGGAAAATTCCTCTACTCTAAGCATTGCTCACACATGGAGTCAGTCAGCCTTCTCTCTACCTTTTCTTTCCTTCAGAGAAATCTGCTCTGAGAGTTTCTTTTTTTCTTTTCTTTTCTTTCTTTCTTTTTTTTTTTTTTTTTGTGGCACCAGGGATTGAACTCACAACCTCGCGCCTACCTGACAGGCACGTAAGCTGCTGAGCCAAATTCCTGGCCCTGGTTTTTTGAGGCAGGGTCGCACTATGTAGCTCAGGCCGGCCTTGCTCACGTTG